>JAHBCN010002075.1:0-100271 GCA_019359885.1 Listronotus oregonensis
TTTAATGCTATAAAGTTCTTTTAATTTAATAATATACAAATACGGTCCTTTAACACAAATTTTATTTGATAAAATACGTCTGCCTCATGCTGACGTAATTGCTGAAAACGACAATATAATTTAATTTAACCTGTCACAATTCTTATATCTAAAAACAATAAACAGGCCTGTCACAATAATTGTTGTGACATCACGCCATATTTGAGAAAAAGTTTTTTGAATTTTCAAAATATTTAAGGCAAAATTTAAATACCCATTTCTTATACTAAATATTATTATATTTTAATTAATGTTTACCACTCTATTTTATACTTTAAAAAGGTAGCTGAACGGTCATCTAAACCTTTATAAGCTATTTTAAAAGAGTTTTATAAGGTTGCAATTTAATAGGGGTCAAATGATTTCATGCAGAATGCAGTCGGTGCAGATATCTATACTTTACTTAACAGATGTGCTTCCTTTTTGCATAAGGGATGAGTTATCCAGAGAATATTACTTTTAAATCAATTAATCCAACATAACAAAACACAACATGTAATAATACGGGTAAATAAATCTGTTAAAAAACACTTTAAACCTAGAAATGATTTTGGAAGTACATGAATCGAGATGAAACCTTTTGCATTCTCTTAAAAAACAGATCAACTATAGTCTGACAAACTTAACTGTAGCAGCGAAAGGAATTTAAACTATTTCAACAATATATTGTGTGTGCCAAGTTTAACTACAAAAACAATATACTTACTACAAAACCAAAAAAAAAAACAATAACAAAATAAAATATTAAAAAAAAAGCGGAATTAAATGTAGTTTTTTTTAAAAAACTAGAAAGGAATATTATGTTATTAGGTAATTTTTTTTCCAAAGACCTTATCGATTTCGTCAAAACTGGCCATAAAAAAAAGGGTGGCAGAAAAAAAGACCTGGTTGGGGGAGCTTTCCATTTTTTTGTTTCTATGGGGTTTACTTGTGTTTGGGAAATTTTTGCCTGTTTCTGGTTCCTTTTTTGGAATGTCGAATATTTAAAATTCAGTGTCGGAGGTCGAAGGTTTATCCTTATTTCTAAGTTTTAAATTTGGTGTTGTGTAATTTGCTTTTTTTTGTTTTTCTACCTTGTATATACATTTTTGTTTTTATTTGATTTTTAAATAGTATTTCAATAGTATTACTATTTTTTTAAAATAACAAATTTACTTGGGAAAGCCCTACACGGCAAAAAAAAAGTAATGCAAATGATAGGTAAGTAACAATCTTAAAAAAAACAGTAATCAGTTTTTCATTGGGTTTAAACATTAAATAAAACGAAAAAGAAAGCTTTATAATATGTAGCGGCAACTAAATTTGGGAAGTATCTTTTTTGCAACTTTTTTTACGAAGAGGGTCTTTATTCGTCTTTATACCTTTTTTTCAAAAATATAAAAAAATTGTTTTCATTAAGCTGTTAGCAAGTAACAAGAAAGCGGGCAAGTCTCGATGATTAAACCCCTTTATAAATAAAGACTGGAAAACCTTTATTTCAGAACTAACACTTAATACACAGAATAAAGCATACATCTTTTAAAATTAAAAAAAAGCTACTTTTAAAATACTTTTGTCCATTTTATTTTTTTTTATTTTTTTAAAAGGGGTTTTGGGATGAAGAACCCCAAGAATTCTTTAAAATTGCCATAAATAAGCTTATCGGGTATCTCTTTACAGGGGGTTTGCCGATCAACTGTAGAAAAATTAATAAAGAAGATAAGGAAGGGTTTGGGAAAAATAACCCCAAAAAAATTTTTCCCAGTCCAAAAAAAACGACGGCGTTTTCTCTTGTCGAAAGAATACAAATTTTGATTTTCAAGTGATAAGACATATGATAAATAGGTTTTTTCTTAAATTGAAAGTTGTCCCCACCAGAGAAAATTGTTGAAAAATTTCGAGAAATTTAAATTTTTCATATTCTAGGGGAAAACTTAGGACGTTACTAATATCAAACGGTTTTTGGCGTAAATTTCAAAAAAAAAAAATTTAAGGACGTCTAATATATTACATTAGGTACAAATATATACATGAAATCGAAAATATCGCCAAAAAGGGCAAATATTATTTATTTGGGAAAACATGGGTAGATAATGATTTAACTTATAGTAATAGTAATCTTACTTATGGTTTTATTTTATAAATTTCTTTGTCATTTATCAAAAATTGCAAAAAAAAAAATTTTTCCTCATTTTAATTTTACCAAAAAATTAAAAAAAACCCCTATCTTAGGGTAAAAAATAAAAAAACGATTAGATGATGACGTTTTCTGCATTTTAACTTTCCATAAAATATTTTGTGAAATTTTTACTGATGGTCTTTAAATGCCTTTATTTTTGGGGACGACCATACATTTTAAAATATTTTTTTTAAAATTAAAAACATAAATGTATACTGTTTCCCCCATTATTTCTTTTCAACTTTTGGAAAATTTCGCACGCCCGCTGTGCTTTTTTATGAATGAAGTACGCCATGTTTGGTTTACAACTTCCTTCCCCTTTCCGACGCCCACTTCAAGATACGTTGTCAGACTATACAAAGTGTCGGAAAAAATATTGGATACACGAAAGGGGGGGTTTTTACCCCTTTTTTTTCACCCCACATCCCTAAAAAACATTTCGCTAAAAGGTTTTTTTTTTTTTTTAAAAGTCATAAAGGTTTTTTTGGGGCCCCTGAATTTAAATATAATATCAGAAATTACATTTGAGGGGGAAGAAAGGGCTGAACTCCTTTTTTACCCCCACATAAAACTACATTTCGCTAAAAAAAAAAGGTTTTTTCCCGTTTTTTTTGGGAATATAGGTTTTTGGGCCAATTAATTCAAAAAAAATTTTTAAAATGGGGAAAAAATTTTTTAAAATTAACCCAAAAAAATTTTTGGAAAGGGGAAAAGGGAGGGGTTAAAAACCAAATTTACCCTTTTAAAATACCTTTTTCACCCCCCAAAAAGCATTTTCCCAAAAAAGTTTTTCCCCGTTTTTAACGATAAATATAGGTTTCTTGTTTCACTGAATTCGAATATGACATTAAAAATTAAATTTGACGGCTTAAAAGGGCTAAATTGACCCCTTTTTACCCCCTGCACTCCTTAAATTTATATTTTGCTAAAAAAAAGTTTTTTTAACATTGAAACCTGTTCCATTAAAAACGAAGAAAAACTAATTTTATAGCGAAATGTATATTTTAGGGGTGTAGGGGGTAAAAAAGGGTGAATTTAGCCCTTTTCCGCCCTTAAATGAAAATTTTTAAATTATCATTTTTAAAAAAATGCCCCAAAAAACTTACATTTTCCAAAAAAAGGGGAAAAATTTTTAAAAATGTATTTTTTTGGGGGTAAAGGGTTAATTTAACCCCTCTTAAATTTTTAAATGTAATTTTTAAAATTATTTTTGGGAAATAAATTTTAAAAAACCCTATTACAAATTGAAAGGGGAAAAAATTTTTTTTAGCGAAATTAATTTTTGGGGGTAAAAAATGTATTTAGCCATTCAAGCCCCAAATGTAATTTTTTTTAAAATCATATTTAAATTTAGTGACCCAAAAAAACCCATATTTTAAAAAAGGGAAAAAAAAAACCCTTTTTTCAAAAAGATTTTTATGAGAAACAAAAAGGAAATTTTGCTTTTTTTAGCCTTCAAATGTAATTTCTAAATATTATATTTAAATTCAGTAAAAAAACCCCTATGTTCCCTTAAAAATGGGAAAAAAAAAAATTTTTTTGGGAAAAGCATTTTTAGGGGGGGGTGTAAACAAATGGGGTTAAAAAAAAAGGAAGTTTAAAAGGGGTTTGGGAAACCCAATACTTTAGAACAAAATTGTCCCGGCGTGAAAGGGGAGCGGGAATCCGGGGGGTTTGGGCCCCCCGGGTTTTCGCAATGAATAGTAGGTTGGGGCCGGAAATTCCATAATTCTTTGTTACTATCTATAAATTTGACATCATCAAATGTCAAATTCGCATTCACTGTTTTTTTTTTTTTTGCAAAAAATTTTTGGTTATTAAACGATACTACCATAAATTTTTAAAATTATTGGTAATATTGAATTTTATATATTGAATAATATGGAAAGAATAGAGGCGCCACTTTACAGCCCATTTAAATGGTGGAAATTTTTGGGGAAAGTTTTGTTTTTTTCCAAAAATCTTTGAAAATAAAAAAAAACATTTTTTTTAAAAATAAATTTCAAAATTGTATGATAGTTTCCCCAAATTTTTTGATAAAAAAAGGGAAATGTGTAAATGAGTTTAATCAACCTAAGATTGTGGCTGTAATTAAAAAATAAAATTTTTATAACTGCTTTTTAGGATATACTTTTCATAATAAAAACATTCATGAGACAGAATAACAGGGTTAAAATGTTTAGTATCCTTTGGTACCTAGGTACCCTTGTAACAGTAACCGTTAAATATTATGTGTCTACAGTATGTCGGTTAAAAAAGTTGATAATGTAAGTTTAAGAAAAAAAAATCAATTTTTTTTTAAAAAAAACAAAAAAGAAAAGGAACTTTAGAAAAAATTGTACTTTTTTTATTCAATTAGATGGACCTGTATTTTTTAAAATTTGCCTTTTCGCCCAGTATTTAAAATTTTTTTCCTTTAAAAGAATGTACTAAATTAAAATAAATTTAAAAAGTACCTAAATGAAAACCCTTTATTTTTTTTAATAATCCACAGAAATACAAAAACATTTGGAAATCATCAAAAAAGGGCCTTATTTTCTCCTGCTATTTCCTATGAAATTTTCTTTTCATTATTCATAATTGATATATTTTTTTATTCGGTTACCTAACGTTACGTCTCATAAGAAGCACCTAATTTAAATATAAAAATACTTATAAAAAAAAAATGGGGTATTTCCCTTAGATTTGCAAGAAAACCATACAACCTTAGTCATTTTGTTACGATATTATAAGTAACAAACAAAAACCAAAATTTAAACTTTAAAAAAAATAATATAAAATAAAAATTTTTAAACCAAAAAAATTTGAACCCCAAAAAATAAAAAAAAACAAAAAATAATTTTCCTTTATAAAAAAATTTAAAAACCTTAATAAATGATTTTGTTGTTAAAACTTTTTTTTAAATTTTTATTGCGCAAAATTTGGGGGCCAACTTTGAAATTTTCCGGGGGGACATTTTTTTAGAATGGGCCAACTTGGGGTTCCATACACCTTTAAACTTCCTTTAAAAAACACCCCTTTTTAGTATCCTTTTTCTCTTTCCGACACTTTGTAGTTGATCTGTTTCTAAAAAAAATAAAAAATTTTTTTATCTTGATTCATGTACTTCCAAAACATTTAAAGGGAATTAAGATTTCCCCGACTATAAATGAGTCATGTTTTTTTTTTAAAAAGTGGCAGACAGAAATTTTTAAAAAAATAAATTAATTAACATATTGTACCCAAGCATTAGTTAAGATGAAAGTATGAAAATAATTGTTGTTATTTTCGTTATGTATCAATTACTGTACAACTCCAGCAGCGTCGTAAATATTACACAAAAAAGAGCAATAAAATAACATACAATTTTACCACAAAACAGAATTTTAATTATTTAAAATTTAATTCAAAACAGCTATAATATAAAAATCTTAATTTAAATAATTTATTTTAATACCTGCCTCATTTCACTACCGTTTCTAATTTTTTTTTCATAAATATTTTAAAAACAATGACAAATTTAACACAGAAAATTAATTATAAAAAAAAATAATAAAAATAATCTCGTAGAGAGAGTGCTAGTTTATTACCTATGCCGAAGTGGTAGCCGACTATGGTGAAAACTAACAAAGATAATTTTTATCGAACGAATGTACTACAAGCAAATAAAAAAAACTAAAACTAGTGTTAATATATTATCAAAGATAATACTACTACGGATAAGATGAACCATTCAATGCTATATTTTTGATACCCCCAATGGGCTTTTCCCCGAGCCAAAGTCCATCGAAGATTTTGCGCATCCGAACGAAAGTTGGTTGCCCGGAGGCTTTACTATTGGCGTGATGAAACGCGACTAAAAAAACACAATCCTTTAGCCGCCGCTTTCGCTTTTGTTTCCAATAAGGTAAAAAGACAGACATTGGAATGTCGAGTTTTTTCGCGGGGGGGGGTTACCGATTAATTTTATTCGCATTTAGGGGAAACATTGATAAATGATTCAAAACCCCCATTTAAATAACCCATTTGTAGTAGTATTATCTTTGATATTATACAGCTGCATTTATATATTTAGGTTATAACATAGCGGTAAATTAAAATAAAATTAGTTAACTGATTCATTCATTTAAAACAAAATTGAAAAATTCATTATGTAGTACTTGAATATCGCGCATCAAAACACTTGGAGATCGGTTTTAATCCTAACATCGTCAGCTCGGGAGTGGAACATATAAGATATTTTCGCGACTTACCGTTTTTAACTACGGGTTTGATACAGTTTTTTCCCCCCATTTTAACCGTGTTTAACGCGCCTATCCTCGCAAAACGAAACGAGTACGTCAATACATATTAATCGTTTAAACACTTTTTAAGCTTAAATTTAAATGTAAGGTCTTTTGAGAGTTAAGAAATAAGTCGAAAAGATAAGATATAAACCAAATTTTCCATTTAATAAGATATTAGCTGTTTCCAAGTCAACTATAACAAGTAAATTTTTCCTTTATGATTTAATGCACTAATTCATCCATTTCAGAATTAACTAATAAACCAAAAAATCCTCAATCCAAATAGTTGTTAAACCATAAGAATAAATAAATAAACATCACAAGAACCAAAACAATAGAAAAGCCGCGAATCCTCCATTATTTTAAATTCAAACTTCACATAACCATTATTAACGCTCCTCCTAACTAGTGGCGATAGCGGTAGATACTAGGTACAAAGTAATGACGTAGATACTGACGTCAGCACACCTTCCCCTACGTTACCGCTTCTAGCGAAAATAAACCGGTATGTTAACTGTCCTAACAATGTTCAACGCGGTATGTCGCCAAAATTTGATGAATGTTCTGCTCCTCTATCGCTCGGGGAATCCCCATGTTTTATTTCGTTCGTCAACTCTTGTCCCCTTGGAATTATTTTGCTTGCAATATGAGTACCAAGTCGTTACTGTACCGTACATATTTTTCAATTTTATTGAATATTAGGTTCTTATAGTATTTAAAGTATTGAGTGAGCTGGAAAAGTGTAAATTATAGTATTTGAAGTATTGAGTAAGCTGAAAAAGTGTAAAAAACTGTGTAATACTTAAAAACTATTTCTGTTTTTGCGAAACAAAACAAGATTTACGAAATGAGTTCGCATAATCGTAATGCCGGTAAAAAATTTGAGTCAGGTAGTTCAAAAAGGAAACGAGCTATCAAAAGAAAGCAGGTACAAAAAAATCTAGGTAAATCTTTATATAAATATATAAAAAGTGATGATCAAGAAACTTCTACAAAACATTTATTAACTGAAAGTGACTCTAGTCTTGATCCAGCTAAAAACATTCCTTCCACATCATCATGGGTGCCGCCGCCGTCATCAAGTAAAAACAGCGAGGATGATGATAAATTAATTACATCATTGTCTTTTAGGTTACCGGTGCCGCCGTCAACGCTAATCAGCCAGGAACACGAATCTGAGCCCGAGCCTATGTCTACATCTATCACTGCTGGAATGGAAATTTTGAACCCTCAAAATGACCCCTGTTTGTAGCCCATAGCAATTATACTGATGTAGACCGAACTGAGATTGTATTAAAAGGTCTAATTCGGGTTAAAGTTGATTTATTTTCCGTAAATAATGATGGACGCCGATTCAGAGAATATCATTATAATAAGATATTAGTTAACGGTGAAAAGCTTGACAGGCGCTGGATGATTTATTCACAAACAAAGGATGCCGTTTACTGCTTTGCTTTCCGTGTCAAATATTCTGGCTAGAAAATACAAGGATTGGATCAAATGAAAGAGTGTGTGATTGGCAACACTTGGGTGATTACCTAAAATCTCACGAATCTACTCGACAGCACAAAGATTGTATGTTGAAATAAATTAATTTAAAGAATGGTTCAAAAAGCTGTTTTACTATTGACTCCTTGGCCCAGTCATAAATTGTACAAGAAAGGCAACGTTGGAGAGATATTTTGGAACGATTACTCCCAATTGTTAATTTTTTAGCATCTCATAATTTGGCCTTCAGGGGTCATAGAGAAGCAATGCAACGACTTGCAAATATCTATGACACTAGGAGAATCATGTGATATTAATGGACATGAATTGTACAAAAAACTGAACATGTTCATCCGTGTGTATAAAGGAAACGACGACATTATTTTGGTATATATAAATCTAATTTACTATACAGTACTAGTAGGTAAAATATAGGTTTTCTTTCCAAAACAGGCAGAGTATACAAAAGGTCTGTTAATTAAGTGTAGTTAAACGCATAGAAGGTCATGGAATTCAAGTCAAGTACAGTAATCGGGACTTTTAACGATATTTAACCATAGTTATCTAAATAAAATCGTTTTGTTGTACAATAATAATTGATAAATGGAACGGTTTAAAAAATAAGTTTTATAAAAGTTTTGTAAAGAAGTCAGTGAAATTAAAAGCCATTATCGGAACCTAAAATTTTTAATATATTATTATGTATTACAAGAATGCGGGTCAGAAATTTAGTCACCTTATTTGTTGGGGATTATTAAACATCGTGTTCTTCCGATGTGTAAGAAACATGGAGCTCTTCGTAGGTCAGAGCAAAATAAGATTTTTTCAAAATATTACATATAGTTGATAAACATGACAATTTAGTGAATATGTGCTTGTTTATTCTCCATTAAAGAAAAAAGACGTGGCCAACAAATTTTAAAAACATTTAGACGCTTTGGTTAAATATGTTTGTTTGTGTTAAAATTTGTAACTGCATGTTTTTTTGTTAACTTTAAATTTTTAAGTACATAATATGTGTTAGACTGTTAATCAAGGATATTTACTTATTAACATAATTTAATAAATCTGAAGTTAATATAAATGTTATTTTATTTATAAATGTCAAAAAATAATTTTTTAGTTGCTGTGGTAATATTAACATCCTTTTGTCATTCCAATGACAACCAATATAATATTTGTTATGAAGGTTACCTAAAACCGAACTACATACATACAAAAAATTTAAGAAAAATAATAGTTTTAAAATTCATGAACAAAACAATTTCCGAAAATGTATTGTAACTGACTCGGGCATTAACTGGCGAATACTTAACGCATTCGCTAGGCACGCGCGTTAAATGACCTCGATTATTAATAGTCCCTATTTATACCCTTGTTGTTTAATAGCTATGTGTTATTTTTAGTTCTGGTTAGTGCGGCAAGAACCTAGTTTTTTTGTTATCTAATAATTTTAAATATTTTTAACTGTGTATCACCCAATGCAGAAACTAATAGTAACACAAGTACATGGCAGCATTATGATTTGCGCACCTAACGTTTTAGTAAGGGTATAATAAAAATGTTTAATTCATTTATCAAAATCTTAAATTATCTTAATCCGCTTTGCCTCAACTTGTCTCAATAGTTTTGGCACTTTCTTACATTTTTATACACAAAGATAATTTAATTTAAATTTTTATTACATTCTTTAATAAACTGTAATAAAAATAACAAAATTAACATTAAATTGAGTGAAGGGGCCCGTGCTCCTTAACAAGACGCAATTTCCTGCGGACATCCCTTATTAGGTTTTGGACTGCTTCAACATCTATCTCTTTAATTTGGATTGTGCGCCCTTATTGCTCCTCATTTTTAGCTTCTCATCCTCCAATATAAACCTTTCTAGCCAAAAGTGTCCAAAAATCTTTGATATGACGAGCCTAAGGTAGGTAAGGGGGGTTGTAGATTCTTGGTACAAATTGTATGTTTTGAGCGTTTAGCCAATTTTGAGTTTCCCATGCGTCTGGCCAAAATATTATGTCATCTTCAGCATGATTCTCGTGTATAAAGTCAGCTACTTTGGTCAGACAGTTTAAAATGTAGCGCTGACTTTCTAGTGCTTTACCCCTTACCCTTTCCACGTAAGGCCTGGATATTCCTGCAGTAGAAATCGCGCACCAAATTGAAATTTTGTCTGCGAATTTGGCCTTTTTTAATTTTACCTTATTTAGGCAGTCTTTTATATTGTCGATATACAAACCTTCATTTCCTTTAATCTCCAAATTGCCTAAAGAAAAGTTCTTGTCATCGTCCAGAATAATGATTCTCTTGTTTGCCAAATGGATCCGTGCCAGCTGGTTTGCCGTATATTTTGGATATTGCTTTTGTCTTTGATATTTTACACCATTTTTGGCCAATTCTCTTAAAATTGTGTCCTTAGAAGTGCGATATTCATATCCTAATTTACTCATAGACATTTCCACCCTATTTTTAGCCCTCCTTACCAATCTACTTGCCCTTTTATGCGTAAAAATCCTGGGTCTCTCATTTTTTGGTAAATTAGGGCATGGTATACCTTGCGTGCAAAATATTTTCTGTTTTTAACATACCTACTAACTATTTCAGATTTAGGTATCCGCCCAACTAAATTGTAAATACTTTTCCGAAGTTCTAATTTATAAGCTATTCTAAAATAAAAACGTTTTTTAATTAAATTGTCAAAATTAAGATAACCCATTAAATATTTTTTGTTTTTTGGGACATACGTTATTATAAAAAGGCGCGTCATTAAATATTTCATCTTTTAATACACCTCGGTAACCATGGTAAAGCAAAATACTTTTTTTTTAACGACTGATACTAAAAGTAACATTTTTCTAACTGGTAACTAGCTTTTAAAATAACATATTTCTCATGCAATGAGGAAAACCCACAAACAGTGAGAAAAGTACTTTTCTCTCTAATAAGAAAAGTAATTTGCTCACAATTGCTATATGCAATAGTAGAAATAGGCCTTTGATTCGCGACTTTCACATTATCTAGCAGCATGTGGCAGTTGGCGTCGCATAGCAACGATTAAACAAAAATGAATGTATCATGCATCGGCGAGCGCTATATTTATTGCAAACGTTAATTATTAATAAAAATGATATAATTAACTATAATATTAAAAAAATACTTATACATTTTTTTGTTTCGCTATAAAATAAATGGCCGTAGAAAAATTGTAGCGTGCAACACATGAGAAAAGGACATATCCGACGCGCTTATTTGCGGCACTCACCTTCGGCTCGTGCCTCAAACTCACTCGTCAGAAATGTTAAACTTCTTTCACTTGTTGCTCAATATACTATTGGTTCAGTAACTAAAAAGTATCCCTAAATATATTTCCTCATAGGGTTTTAATAATCCTGCCTTTAAATGCGAAAACCTCCTAATATCTAAAATCACTGTTTTCTTTTGTGTTTTAGATAATAACTAAAAAGTATACTAGTTTTATAAAAGAAACCGAAATTAATAGCGTGTCTTATCAAAACATTTAATCTAAAATTTAGATAAAATACCGACTGCCTAATGAAAGTAAAAATCACAGGTAAAAAATGAATAAACCATGTGTCTAATTTTTAGATAGTTATTTCTAAAGAACGTTGTTTCGCACTTTTTCTGTCCAAAAATATAACTTAAATCATTCGAAGTGTAATAGCTAATAGCTGTCGACAGGTGAGAGAAGTAGCACTCCAACTTTTACGTCTTAATTGGTGCTCGAAAATAAATAATATAATATCATATTCTATATTTTGTTAGACAAATAAACCAAGATGACCATACGTATCAAACAACAATTAAGAAAAAAAATATTATGATTATTAGACTTTTGCTTTCTTTAGATTTATCTTAATATACAGATAAGCAGTCATTTAAGGATACACTAGCCATAAATGAGTTAGTCAGCACAATGAAAATAAAATACCCGTATTTTAACGCTACAAAATTTTCTTACCGGAAATTAAAACATTGCCGGCTTTGTTCCGAAAACTTTAAATATAGAGGTTTTTTTTTTTTTTTTTTTTTTTTTTTTTTTTTTTTTTTTTTTTTTTTTTTTTTTTTTTTTTTTTTTTTTTTTTTTTTTTTTTTTTTTTTTTTTTTTTTTTTTTTTTTTTTTTTTTTTTTGCTACTTAGCATCTCTCTGCATGTTGTTGCCCTTTTGTATTTTGTGGTTGTTGCCCACAAAATACTAAGGGAAAAAAGAAATGTCAAGTTCGTGTATTTGTTGCCTCACAGTAATGCCGAGACTGAGCGAGTATTTTCAGTCGTTACCGACGTTAAAAATAAAAAGCGAAATTAATTATCCAGTGAGGCATTAAATGCAGTGTGTTTAATTCGTCTTTCTAGTGAAAACTGCTGCCAAAATTATTCATTAAATGAAAAGCATTTAAGTCTTATGAAAAAGGAAAACTTTTATAAAAAAATGATTGATTTTAAGAATTTTTAAAATTGTTTTTTTTTGTTTAGAAACTTTTATTTTTGTTAATTCATTTTGCTATCTATGTCCATTGTTACCATAAGATTTTATTTCTATGAATTTTTTGAACTTTTCTGACAATAAAGTGATTTCGTAAATTATTTTTCCATTTAATTTTGATCTAGGAAATTCTAGGGATTTTTTCACAGAAAAATTGGAAATTTTCAGGGAGCTTGGTTGGCAACACTGTAATACACACACGTTCACTAGTGTTTCGACTCTTGCTGAGTTCAGATGCTTTACAAAGTGTATTACACGCAATTTGTAAATTTCTCGACAACCCGAGAAGACCCGAGAAATTAGCCTCGAGAATTCTCGAGACCCGAGAAATTGATAAGCTCGAGAAATCATGAACCCTAGTCAGCACCAATGACAATAAAATACCCGTATTTTTAAAAACGCGTACAAAAATTTTCTTTTACGAAAATTAAAACTATTTAGCCGGCTCTATTTAAGTTTACAATTAAACCTTAAATATAGAGGTTTCACAAATAATGTTAATTACTTTTGTTTATTTTATACGACTGGAATAAGTCTCTACACTAAATAGATCTTATATCGTTACTTAATTCCTTTACCTTTCTTCGTTCGTTGAACCAAATTTTATTCTTAGTCCTTTAGCCCGTTTATTAGTCATTTGTAGATAATCACTCAGCTTTCAGAGAATCATTGCAAGAGAATCTTACTCAGTTTACTTTTTTGTCTTTACTTCGATATTTTGTCCTTCACCTTTAATTCTATTTATAGTTCTCCTAATGATGGTAACTTCACTCTTTATATTCATTTTTTTAAACTAGACTTCAAGTCTGTTATAAAAATCAAGAGTAGGCTAATACAAATATCTGTCAAACTGACATGCAGAAAATGGGCATACATAACGGTCCCACAAAATACAGACTTTGTGGTGAGGAGGAGAAAACAGCCTCACACATAATATAAGACTGCAATGCATTAAAATAAAAGGGGCATATACGACTGGTAAGGCAAAAGCTTGCATGTCAATTTCAATGCAATAGAGTAGGGTACATATGGTATGGTTCCAGAAAAAGGAAACGACAACAATTTCCCTTGTTCCACTTCCAATAAGACGACGGTGATTCGTTAGCTTATTGTTGGCTGAGGCATTCAGGGGGATGCACTACAAGAGTCTAGCTATTTTCTGCATCACTTAGAGTGATAGAAACGTTATTCTGAGTGGATCGCCGTCCGCCGAATCAACCGACCCGCGGTATCCACCTCTTTTGTTGGACCGGTGGAAGAAGAATCGGCTACAGGACGTTGTCCGTCTGTCTTTATTTCGCTCAAACCTTTGATTATTAAAATGACATCTCCTTTTATCGCACTGAAAATCTCTGCATGCAAGATATTGGTTTGCCAGCCTTGTATACTGTTCGGAAATATACAGAGCTGAATCCCTTTTCCGCATCATCTTGATTTTTTTCTAGCTTTGGCCTTACAAACTTAGTGTTTTAGCCAATCATTTTAATAGAAATCTACTAAAGTAAGTAAAGAAAAAATCTCCTTTTACAAAAAGGGGAGCACAATAGGCATTAGGCTGCAGTACAAACATGGGCACGAGACCAACCGCGCCTAACACAACCAACCAACCATCTCTTAACCTTCTATCCAATATTTATAACCAGTCAAAATCTGTAAAACAAATAGTTATTTAATCTTGTAGGCGTTACTGTATGGCCTTAATGAGCCACAGTAGCTCTGAATCAGCTCATATTGCTGTATACTCATATAGTGTGTGGAAAAGTAGTATTTTCTGCACGCTTATAGTAATATCTTGATCCTAAATCCGCAGTTAACTGCTTACCCAAACTTTTCTGTCCTTTGAAATACTGTTTGCATGTTCAAGAAATGGCGTTTTGCCTTATGATTGACCCCACCCTTACAAAAAAGTTTCTGTCTTTTGTCCACCAACGAGCTATAAGGGTGTCCCTTTTTAAAGATATTTTCACTGCCTGTACTTCGAGGAGTTAGCCAAAATAATTCCTTCCCTAGCTCCCAATCAAGAAACACAAAGTGTTTCCCACTTTTTTTGTTATCTCGTCCCTAGAATTGTGAAACCAGTTGACTGTAGGGGTTATTGTCCTTTTTGTAACGCCCAAGCCAATTAATAAACTGTCTTTAAGTTTACTTAAGGCATAAATGGTACGTTAGTTCTTAGGTATCAGGCCTTCCAGATGAAAAAAATAATGTTGGCTATGCCGCAGTAGCGATTACATGCCATGTCATATGAGCTCTAACTTTGAGACTTTAATTTTACAGTGTTTTTGTTTTCAATTTATTTGTCTGTCTTGATTTTATTTCAAGTTTATTTTTGTTTTGTTTATTGGGTTTATTTTTAATTAAAGTCATAGGTTTATGGTTATATCAACTAATAGTAAGTGACCTGAACCCGTATGCGTATACATTGCAGTTAATTTGCGACAATAAACAATAAATTTAGCCCGCCAAAATTAAAGTAGTTGCGCATACAAGCTTCATTTTAAGCTTTTGTTATTAAAATACAATCTTAAAAGGCGGACAAAGAGTAAGTTTTTTACCATTTAATTTTTTTTTTCATATTTTACATGCGTAGAGTGGGACTTGTGTGCACACGTGTTGCTCTATTGGAAGTTGCTGGAGGGGAAATTTTGTTAGCTAATTTCTTGAAATAAAAGCGGTAAAAATCTATTGAAAACATTTCCTACAGCTTATCGATAGGCAAAAGAAGAAGTAAGAGTGGAATCATAAATAGAGAGAATGACTCTTTTTTGAATAAAATCAAAACTGCTAAGGGTTGGGGATTCTGGATATAAGACACCTGTAAGTAGACTATACAGATCAGGAATGGAAGCCTTTTGGAAACAGCTGTGGCTATAAATATATTGTGTTATTCTTAACAGTAACGCCCACAAGTTTAAATCACCCTTTGTTCTGCAGAGCTTGGTCGCTCAAATGAGGGTCGATCAAGTTGCCCCCCACTAATAAATTTCAATTTTTTTCTACGTGTGAATTTTACACTAATTTTGCACCAATTTTGCACAGGCATTTTTAATTTTTGCACACCTGCGCAAGATTAACTGTGATTATGTAATTGTGGGGGAGGCCAACTTAACGCCAGCCCCCCCTACCTATTTTTTTATTTTTATTAAAGTCAATCGATAGCTTGATTTTTGCACAATTTAACATTTTTGCACACATAACATAACCACAACCATTGACGATTTTTGCATAAGTGCCCCAAAAGCGGTATAATGCTTATAAAATATATCCGTAGCCTCCCCCCATCAAAGTTTTTTTTAACTTTGATTATATCAAATGATAGATTGATTTTTGCACAATTTTGCACAACCATTGACGATTTTTGCACAAGTGCCCCAAAAGAGGTATAATGCTTATAAAATATATCAGTAGCCCCTCCCCACCCAAAGTTTTTTAACTTTGATTATACCAAGTATTCTGTTTTTATTCGTAAGAATAATACATAATAAAGTTGGTTTGGATATCAACAATGCGGCTGTGCAAAAATTTAGCTATCCTTTGGCATGACCAAATTTTAAAAAAGCTATCACTAAGTATAATCAAAGTTAAAAGACTTTGGGTGGGGGGGCTACAGATATATTTTATTAGCACCATACCCAATCTTGGGGCACTTGTGCAAAAAGCGCAAAAATCAATATATTATTTGATATAATTAAAGCTAAAAGACTTTGGGTAGGGGGGCTACGGCTATATTTTATAAGCGTTATATCTCTTTTGGGGCACTTGTGCAAAAATTACCAATGGTTGTGCAAAATTGTGCAAAAATCAATCTATCATTTGATATAATCAAAGTTAAAAAACTTTGGGTTGCGGGGGCTACGGATATATTTTATAAGCATTATACCTCATTTGGGACACTTGTGTAAAAATCGCCAATGATTGTGCAAAATTGTGCAAAAATTAAGCTTCGATCGATTGACATAAAAAAAAAGTTAAAAAAAAAAAGTGGGGGGGGCTGGCGTTAAGTTGGCCTTCCCCACAATTACATAGTCACAGTTACTCTTGCGCAGGTGTGCAAAAATTAAAATTGCCTGTGCAAAATTGTGCAAAATGTGTGCAAAATTCACACGTAGAAAAAAATTTAAATTTATTAGTGGGGGGGAGCAACTTGATCGACCCCTCAAATGAAGCATTAGTATTCGCAGACTTTTTTCGCGACAGCGAACCTAATAATAGCCTAAGAGCCAGTGGCCGACTACCTGTATGTATTTGACTAGACTTGGATTTTTACCCACTGAATCCTCCGTATCTACCATATATGGATTGGAGACTAACTAAGCCCAGCGTGACTATTGCTTCTGGAAATGAGCAATGGCAGACCATAATCAAGCGTTTAATATCGTGGCAGACAATTTCGAAGGTACCAAAAAAAATATAAAAAATATGAATATGCCGCCAACATACGTAGATAAACTGTATTAATGGCAAACCTGGTCAATTACTTTAAAAATTTTATATTTTTCGGTACCTTCAAAATTGTCTGCCAGGATGTTGGACGCGCGATAATGGTCTGCAATTTTTTTTTTTTTTTTGATAATAATAGTAATATATTTTTAAATTTCCAAATGGCAGACCACTGGCTCTTAGCCTATTGTGATTAAGGGGTATTAAACTGGAAAAGATTTTGGCGGCCCACAATGTTTATTTAAAGTATTTCAAGATATGCATTACCCCGTTTTTTTTTAAATTTAGCTTAAAGACTGGCTTGCAAAATTAAATATTAAAGTAAAGGGTACTATCTTTAGCAAAATTGTGGATGAAACTAATTATGGAAAAGAGAAGAGCATCGCTGCAAAGAAGAAATAAAATTGATATGAGTTTTAAAGTAATTTTTGAATATATTCTGGATCTTATTGCAGTTTTAATAAAAATGGGTTATTATTATAATTATTATAAATATTATTATAATTTTTTAAATTCTATTCCTGGCTGACAAACGTAACGTTTTTCCACACCACAATAAAAATATCGCCATTGAAAGGGTACTTATTTTTTGTGCGTATAAACAAACTGATCTCTTCTGACAGGTTCTACTAACCAAAACCAAAAATTGAAATGGGGTACTAGTTTCGACGCTCTTAACAAAGAGAGGGTACATCACTGCATAACTTACGCTTCTTTAATAAATAATAGTAAGACTATCGGAAGAGACAGTCTCTTCAGGAAGATACCTCGTGCAACAAGTGAAATGAAGAAATTTTGCATAATCGTGGTATGTAACGTATTCACTCTTAAAAGTTCTTGGTGATGGTCTAAAAATATTGTGTCAGCATGTGTTTTATTAAGTAAAAAGTGATGTGTAAAAAACGTTAAATTTTTAAATTATGTTTGTAAATTACATATTTAAGCTAGCAAAAGAGTTGGTTTAAAAAAACGTCTAAGAAGATATTTATAACAGTTTTGCAAAATTATTGCACAAAAAATTATCAAAAATTTTAATCATATAATTTTTCAAATCCAAGTCTAATTTGACCCGGCTTTACTTGTAGATTATGTTCTTATATCATTTCAAATTAAAAATATGTGTTTTTTTAGTATCCTTATAACTAAAAAATATCGCACTAAATGTTTTTTTTTAATTATTTACTCGTTATTCTTATTTTTATTTAAATTTAATACCACAGAAAAAAACAAACAAACAAATGTTTACGTAACTTTGAAATAAAGATTAACCTACATTGTAATAGGTAGTCTGCTAGTTACCATATAAGTTGTTGCGGAATCCCGGAAAAACATTAATAAAAATTAAACTAAAAATAAAAAATTTTTATTTATGTCAGATTTTAGATTCGGAAAATATGTGACAAATTCGACAAATTTTTCTTACCATCCATTTTACAGGGTGGGCATTTTATTAGAGTGCTATACATTTTCTCAGAAACTGCAGACTTTTGAGAAAAAAAGTTTGGACAAAAGTTTATTTATTTATTTTTTTATTTATTACATATATAAACTTTTGTCCAAACTTTTTTTCTCAAAAGTCTGCAGTTTCTGAGAAAATGTACAGGACTCTAATAAAATGCCCACCCTGTACAATGAATGTTATGAAAAATTTGCCGAATTTGTCACATATTTTCCGAATCTAAAATCTGACATAAATAAACATTTTTTATTTTTTAGTTAAATTTTAATTATTATTTTTTCGAGATTCCGTAACAACTTATATGGTAACTAGCAGACTTGGAATAATTTATGCTTTTAATTAATTCTACTCTCACATATACAGGGTGTTCGTTGTGTCGGCCACCGGTGTTCACTTCCTTATTTTAAATGGGACACCCTACATACTATTATTATATTATATTAAGATAGCCTCCAAAACGAGTTCAACGATATAATAGTATGGGTTTGTGTCGCGACATTTTGGATTTATTAAAGTTTTTTTTTTACTTTTTAACCTATTTTTAAATTAATACAAATACGGTAAATATTCCTTCTTTAAAAATTTTTTCACGTAAAGAGAATAACAAAAGCCTATTTTATCTATATTAGCTGGCAATTTTTTTTTTAATTTTAAAAATTTTTCAGTGTTGCCATGTTTTGTCTATCGTAAAATTTCTTGAGTTTTTTAAATGCAACCCCCTGTATATAAAACCGAATCTATATAAAGAATTAAAAGACCTTTTCAACGATGTATAACAACATGGGTCCGCGAGTCACCGTTTCGAACTTATGGATAATTGTTTCAGGAAAATCATATTTTTCTTTTTTCCAACCATATCACACCCGTAACCTTAAATTATAAATTAATATAGAATATTTAGCTAACTCATCTTAAACCAAATTTATTGTATTGATTCATAATTTTTAAGTATACAGGGTGTAGTTGGTTGGAAAAAAAATATGATTTTTCCTGAAGAAATCATTCATAGTTCGAAAGGTGACTGAGACCCATTTGTTATAACACGTTAAAAAGGTATTTTAATTATTTATAGATTTTATTATATACAGGGTTTTATTAAAATCCAGAAATTTTAGATAGACAATAATGGGATACAACTGTAACATTTTTAAAATTAAAAAAAAAATTACCAGCTAATATAGATAAAATACTTTTGTTATTCTTTTTACATAAAAAAAAAAAAAATATTACCTATTATATTAATAAAATAGGTCAAAAATTTAAAGAAAATCTTTTAAACCGAAAGCCGCGACAAACCCATACTGTTATATATCATTGAAAATAGGCCTATTAAATAATAATATATAGGGTCCATTTAAAAAAAGGAACAAGGTCCCAAAAAAATGAAACCCTTTTTTGAAAATGGAATTTTAATTAAAACTTTTTAAAAAAATTTTTTCCAAAAAATTTTTTTTTTAAAAAACTGCAGTTTCCGTAAGGGGCCCCAATTAAAAAAAATTAAAAGGGTTTTCCCAAAAAAATTTCTTTTCTTTTTTTTTTTTATAGATAGAAAAAAAAATTTTTAAAAAATTCTTTTGAAAATTTTTTTTTAAAAGAAAAAATGATAAAATTTTAAAAACTATAACTTTTTTTTCAAAAAAACTTTTGTTGAAAATTAAATTTTTTTCCCTTTCAAAAAATTTAAAAATTTTTTATAAAAAGTTCAAATTTGAATTTAAAATCCTTTTAAAATAGTTAATATAAAAAAAAAGATTTTTTTTCAAATTTTTTTTATTTTTTTTTGGTTTCCAAAAAGCCATGGAAAAAAAAAAAAAAAAAATTTTTTTTTTTTTAAAAATTTTTTAAAAAATTTTTTTTTAAAAAAAAAATTTTAAAAAAAAAAAAAAATTTTTTTTTTAAAAATAAAATTAAAATTTGAAAAAAAAGATTGGAATTTGAATTTTCAACTTAAGGGGCCATTTGAAAAACGAATTATATTTTGTTAATTTTTTATATATTTTTTTTCTATCTTAATTGAAAATTTATAAAAAAACCCCCTTTATAAAAACATTTTTTTCTTCTTAAAAAAAAATTTTAAAAATTAAAAAAAAAATTTTAACTTAAAATTTTAAATTTTAAAATTGAGCCGGGATTTTTAAAAAATTTTTCTTCTTTTAGGGGGGGCCTTTTTGGCTTTTTCCTATTCAATTATTTAATCTCTTATACCTTTTTAATTTTTGATTTTCCCGGAATAGAAAAAATATTTAAATTTAAATTTTAATTTTGATTTTTTAAAATAAAAAATTTTTTAAAGTTTTTCAAAATTTTAAAAAATAAAAAATTTTTTTAACCTATTATATTATATATATATATATATATATATATATATATATATATATATATATATATATATATATAATAATATATATATATATAAAATATTATATATATAATATATATATATATATATATATATATATATATAATATATATATATATATATATATATATATATATATATATATATATATATATATATTATATATATATATATAAAAATATATATATATATATATATATATATATATTATATATATATATATATATATATATATATATATATATATATATATATATATATATATATATATATATATATATAAAATAAAATTGTTGATATATTTATATTAGTAGGCCCGATTCGAAGTTTTTGACTAAAATCATGAAATTCGGCACAGGGGTAGTCTTTAGCAGTGGCTAGAACCTAATGAAGCCCGTTTTTTGAATTTCGCCCCGGGACAAAAATAGGAGCAAAAAAGTTTTTTTTTACTGTTAGCCGTACGGAAGGCATCTTACGGAGACAGAGGCTACTTAATATTGTCTCTCGCCTGGCGGAGACAGGCTTTTCATCAAGTATGTTTATAATTTTATAAAATGACAATACTGTGTTGAGTATAAAATAATTTCTTGCGTATGTTTAGTTGTCTATACTAAAATTTATTAATAAAAAATTGTGCATTAATAAGGGCCACTAATAAATGAAAATAATGTTTTAGTTTTCCTCCCTAGAGAAGAAAATTATTAACCTTTATTCCAAAAAAGGAAAACAAAAATATAGTAGTGATATATCATTTTAAAGCGATAAAAGTTTTGTAATACGGATAAATGTGTTAGAAAACACTTTAAACCTAGAAATGATTTTGGAAATACATAAATTGAGATAAAACCTTTTGCATTGTCTTTAGAAACAGATCAACTACAAAGTGTCGGAAAGGGATATTGAATACTACGAAAGGGGGTGTTTTTACCCCATTTTTTAACACCCTACACCCCTAAAAAATACATTTCGCTAAAAAAAAAGTTTTTTTTTCATTTTTAATGGTACCTATAGGTTTTTTGGACCACTAAATTTAAATATAATATTAAAAATTACATTTGAGGGCTAAGAAGGACTAAATACACCCTTTTTTACCCCCTACACCCCTTAAACATACAGTTTGCTAAAAAAAGGTTTTCCCCATTTCTAATGGTACATTTAGATTGGAGGGTCACTAAATTCGAATATGATATTAAAAATTAAATTTGAGGGCTCAGAAGAGCTAAGTACACCATTTTTTTACACCCTACACCCCTAAAAAGTACATTTCGACAAAATTCTCATTTTTAATGGTTCATATAGGGTTTTTGGGCCACTAAATTAGAATATTATATAAGAATTTACATTTAAGGATTTTGAAGGACTAAATTCACACATTTTTATACCCCACACCCCTAAAACATACATTTCGCTATAAAAAGTTTTACCGTTTTTAACGATAAATACATATTTCTTGAGTCACTGAATTAGAATATGATATTAAAAATTACATTTGAGGGCTTAGTAGGGCTAAATACACCCTATTTTAGGCCCTACACCCCATTGTAATTTCTAATATATTATTCGAACTTAGTGGCCCAAGAAACCTTTATTTATTGTTAAAAACGGGGAAAAACTTTTTTTTAGCGAAATGTATTTTTTAGGGGTGTAGGAGGTAAAAAAAAGGTAAATTTAGCCCTTCGTAGCCCTTAAATGTAATTTCTGATATTATATTTAAATTCAGTTACCCAAAAAATTTATATGTAGCTTTAAAAAAGGGGAAAAAATTTTTTTTTGAAATTTTTTTGGGGCGTGGGGAAAAAAATAAATTTGCCCTTCTTGACCTTAAAAAAATTTCGATATTTTTTTTGAATTCATTTTAAAAACCTATATATCTTTAAAAAATGGAAAAAAAAAGCCAAATTTTTTTTGGGGTTGTGGGGTCAAAAAAATAATGTCATTTTTATTAAATGAATTTTAAATATAAATTTAAAATTGTAAAAACCTATGGGTCCAATAAAAATAAAAAAATTTTTTGGAAATTATTTTTTAAAAGTTGGGGGTGTAAAAAATGGGGAAAAACCCCCTTTCGTAGTATCCAATTTTCCCTTTTCACCTCTGTAGTTGATCTTTTCTAAAGATAAGAAAAAAGGTTTCATCTCTTTTGTATTCCCAAAATCATTTAAAGGTAATTTGATTTACCCGGACTATTAAAATTTTAGCTGTTCAAAAAGACAGAATATATTAATTGTCTAACAAATGTCTTTGGGACATTATATCCACTATTAGAGTTCAGTTATATAAAATGCTTATTATATCAACTGCAAAAAATTTTTAACCCCTCAGGGAATTTTTATATTATAAAAATCCCCTTTAAAATCATTTGGCTCACCGCTTCCACCTTCGATTCTTAACGATCCTGAGTAACAAAAAATTTAAAATTTTTTTTTGAAAAAAAACGTAAAAAGTTTAGCTTCAACAAAACCTTTGGGGCGCCTTGCCGCTTGGTTGTGCAAACAGGTGTGCAAGAGAGAAATACGAATACGTGTATACCCTTTCTCTTTTGCTCCAACGTGCTGATTTGTCGGTGGAAGGGATACCCTGCTGTTTCCCCACCCCTCCCCGCAAAAATGGGGAACGTTGGAGGGGGGGGAAGAAAGGTTAAAAAACCTTTTTTTTTCAAAAAATGCTTGTTTGCACTCCTCCCCCTTGCTAAAAGGTTATAAAAAAGTATGCCAAAAGGGAAAAGGTGTTAAAAAAAAAACTTTTTTTTTTTGGGATTTTTTTGAAAAACCTATGAAAAAATTTTGCTTCTTTTAAAAGTAAGTTTGGGAAAAATTTTTAAACATATTTTACCCCGGGTTTTTCGAAAATAAAAAATTAAAATAAAAAGGGAAAAAAGTGCATTTTTTAGAAAATAGGGGAAAAAGTTATAGGGAAAAATTTTAAATTTAAAAAATACTTAAAAAAATTTTTTTTAAAAATTTAAAATTTTTTTTTTTTGTGATTAAAAATTTTTTAATATAATTTTTTCAAAATTTTTGTTTAATGGGTTTAGAGTTTTAACATACCCGGCTAATAAAATTAAAAAAAAGAAAGGTAATGTTTTTTAAAAAAAAATACTTTCGGCAATTCTTTAAATAGTTAAAGATCCGAATTAGAGACCACCTTCACAGGGGTTGCCTAAAAAATGATGGTCAAGGCTATGATTCATTAAAAAATTGACAAAATTTTGATACTTTCTGTAGTATGTCAATTCTACATAAGAGTACGAACATGCCACCTTCGGAAATGATTAAAAATTATATGAAGAAATTATTGTAATTTTATTTATGTCGAAATGTGTTAAATTAGGGTGGCGCCATCGTAGTATAAGTGTCAATTTCATAAAGTTATTAGAGTAGGATAGAACTGTAGAAATGTTATTTACTGATTTCAATAACACTAGAATCTTGGACTTCCATTGTCTTTATTTGTTAATTGTTACACAATGTTTCGATTTAGTGATGAGCAAAGCAAGACCAAGACCAAGACCGAGCTGGTCTTGGTCTTGGATTGGTCTTGGCCCAAGCCGGTCTTGTCTTGGTCTTGCAACCCGGTCTTGGTCTTGGTCTTGACCCCCGGTCTTGGTCTTGGCTTGGTCTTGCTGCAAGAGTCTTGCTGGTCTTGCCTTTTTTTGTAGTAATAATTTAAACAAGAATCTTGAATAAAATATATCTTTTTAATACTTAAATATAAATAAAGGGAGACTATATTTTTGCTTTAAAATTTTAAATAAACCAATTTTAATCTTAAATTACATTTAAATTATTTGATTTAAAATTTTTAAAAAGGGTTTTTTATTTAAGCGCCAGGACCGGATTTAACTTTTTCCGCACATAGGAAATATATTTTTGCCCCTTAATAAATCAATTTTTTTGAATATCAGAACAAAAATTTTAAAATAAAAAAGTAAACTACACTAGTAATTTTAAATAAAAAATTATTAAACAAATTTAACAAAAGTAAAACATACAGAAAATTAAATACAAATTCTTTAAAACAAAAAATGTCAGAATTTGAATTCTATTCGTTAAATAAAATATATTAATTGACATTACATTTTTTTAAAAATTAATCAAATTTCCCCACCAGCCCACTCAGCCTTTGGTAAATCGACCCCTTATTTTTTTAAATTGACACAATCTTCTTTTAACATTTAGTGGATATGAAACTTTTGGGAAAGAAAATTATAAATAGCAGAAAAAAGCATATAAAATTAAAGCAAATACAAAAATATTACTGTGTAAGAGAAAAAAGACTTTTAATTTTAATAAGATATTAAATTTCAGTGAAAATAATTCTGATATGTAATTTTTCTGTTTTAAAAAAAAAGTTATTTAAAAACTTTTCAGTTTATATGAACTTTTTATCTTCAAATTAGTTAAACATTTGCCATACAAGTTTGTGAAATACTTTTAAACAATCTACAGTACAAGGGGCTGAATAGTGTGACAAAGCTGATATTCCAAAATCGTCCATAAAAGTGACAAACTAAACATACAAAAATTATAGACGAAAAGGCTTTTCCCCTAAAATAAAAAATTATGGCGTAAATCAATTTAGAAAAACGCCACCCTGTATATTATGCTGAAACTGATATATAAAATTCACGAATGGTTTTAATACATTTTCGGTTTTAACTTTTCCGCTCAAAACAATCCATTTATAAAAATATTTCTTTATCCATGGCAAATATATTTTTATTAATTCATTTCTTTGACATTTATATCTTAACTAGATGAAAAGCCTGTCTCGACAATATTAAGTAGTCTCTGTCTCCGTAAGACGCCTTTCGTAGGCTAACGGTAAAAACACTTTTTTGCTCCTATTTTTTCCGGGGCGAAATTCAAAACGGGCTTCGTTAGGTCCTAGCCATTTAAAAACTACCATGTCCAAATTTATGATTTTAGCTCGCCATAACTTCAGAACACGGGACAGACAAATAAATATAAATACCTAAGTTGGTTTTTAAAATAAAAATTTCCCTTTGAAAAGAAAAAAAACATGTAACAAAAAAGGTTTAATTTTTTTGTTGGCTTTTATATGGTCTATTATTACAGAACGTGCGGGAAGCGGAAATTTTAAAAAGCAAAGGAGACCGCTAGTTGAAATTAAACCTATTCGGCTTACTTTTTTTTTTTTTTTCCTTTAAAAGGAACCGAATTTTCATCCTTATATTGATCCAACTATACAGTGTGGAACAAAAATAATATTTTTCGGTTTTGGAGATTTTTTATTTCCCTGTAATGGCATCACTAGATATAATTTAAAAAAAAATTAATGTTTTTTAGCTTTATAACTTTTGACCCCTAGTTTTTCCTGTCAAAGATATCGAAGATGTCAAGCTTTGTCGGACCAATGACTCACCATTCTTTTTTTCAAAATTTTTTATTTTTGAAACATAAAAGAACAAAGTGACTATTTAATTATTATTTTATTAAAAAAACTTATTAAATAATCGCCTTTTGCCAATTCTTGACATTTTTTATTATGTCTTAGAAATACCTCTGTATATTGTATAAAAAATCCAAAAAAAGTGTTTTGGTCTTGGTCTTACGTAGTCTTGCACACCTTGGTTTGGTCTTGGTCTTCCCCCGGTCTTGGTCTTGGTCTTGCAAGCAAGGGGTCTTGTTTTTCTTGGTCTTTTTGCCCAAAACCAAGACCAAGACCGCAAGAAAGACCCAAGACCAAGACCAAGACCAAGACCGCAAGACCAAGACCGGTCTGTCATCCTATTTCATTAGTGATGATTTCCCGTTTTCAAGTGAAAAGTTATTGAAAAGGTTGGGGGTAATCACTAATCAAACGGGTAACAATTAACAAATAAAGACAATGGAAGTCGAAGATTCAATGTTATTGAAACCATTCTTGTCTAAATTAAGAAACGTTGTTATTTATTAAGCTGGACATTTTTCAATTCGTTCCCATAAGAGATGGTACTCCTTATTTTTACACTCCATAAAATAACCTACAATAAGATTTTGTGAAATCCTGAATGATGAACACGAAAATAAGAGGTACTTACACAGCTGTTTTTACATTTTTGAGTTTTGCAGCATAGTAGTCAGCGTTATTTTTAAAGAAACGCACAATCATAAATGCGTCTATCTCAGGTAGGTTTCTGTTATCGGCTTGCACAAAATTTATGTTCATTTTGAGGTAGAAAATGGATAATTATATTACTTGAAATATGTTTTTTATATAAAGTGGTTAAGAAACAGTTATTTAGATAGTTAAAGATCAAAGTAACACCTAAAAACACACAACACAAAGCTTGTTACATTTATTGGCTTGCAACCAAAGTTGTAACCTATCAAAGAGCGTTCCAGTCGCTGAATTAGTTTCAAAAAAATTTGAATTGTAATACGTATATTTTGCAATAAATATGTATATTTTACTTTATATTATAAAGAAATATGCTTCTTTATACTATTATCTGATAGGATGACCACAATTTAAAGCTTATTTTTAATGGTGGCAAATAGCTATTTATTAATACTCTTATCTAGAATAAAAAAATAAAAATTAACATTATACAGGTAGTACCAAAAATTTTTAATATTTTTCAAATTATAGCCTTGACTATATGTTTTTTGATTTTCCTTAAAAGATTCGTAATTCCGCCGTAAAAAGAACAAAATAAAAAAAAATTGTCATAAAGCTTCACTAATGCACAATTACCGTAATATTTTTTTTACGTGTTATATTTGATAAAAAAAATAATTTTTGTCCGATTGGCAGATGGGTGAAGGTCGTCTCTTATTTGGTTTTCGTACCTACTATAATTATTAACCGACGACAAGGCGTTTCTTAATTTTATTGACTTGTCGATGTCAGCTGGATTTTGTTATACTATAATATCATTTTACGACAAAGTCATTCATAAACAATTTTATTACGTAAAATGATAATTAGAAGATTTTTAAATCATAAAATAATAAATATAAAAATTTGTTTCCTCGATTAGGCCATATGTTACTTGAAAATTATATAAAGTGTTTTCTATCGATAAGTATGGTTACTAAATATGATATATTTTATTTTTAATTTACATATTAGCAACATTTTCAACAACAAATCGCTTCGTCTGCCATATTGTATTTACTTTCGGTAGATTTTGTCATCTTTTAAGCAAATCAAGGTATTTTTTTTATTTTAATTTTATCAATTCGTTAAAAAAATCAATATAGTTTAGTCAAGTTGAACATTTAACCATATACAGTTACCTCCGCAAAACTAGCCACTACATACTGACGGCAATCTTCGGCTTCCTTGCGAACCGCTCATTTGATTTTGATATTATTTTTCAATTAATCATAATTTAAATATAGGATATACGGGGTGCAAAATAGGACAAAGTTTCTTTTCCGAATTTTGTAAGACCCTGCAGAGCAGCAGCAGCAGCTGATCGTTTTAGACATTTTATTTTTTGTGAACATGGCATGATCTCTGCCTTTATTAAAGATGCACTTTTTTTTAAACAAATCCCGGGAAAAAAATTTCGTCCTACTACACTCTGTTATGCCTTCATTCAATTCTAAAGAAAATTTTTTAGCATAAAATTGATACAAAAGAATCTACCTACAGTTATAAAAAAATTTCAAAATTAAGCAAATGCTAGAATGCCAACTTTCAAACGGTGCAGGTTTGTGACTGTACCCTCTCTGCCTGTGCTACGTTTAAATGTATAGCAAATATTTTAGTTTAAGAAATATTCTCCGGCAAACCATTGCTGACATTCTTAATAACGTGTTATATTTGATAAAAATGACTTTTAATTTGATTGACTTTTTATAATAGATGTTAAAAGTAAATTTTTTAAAACAGAATGTGAAAGTTTCAGAATGACCGAGGAGTTCTGCAAACCCTATAGTCCCCTTTAAACGTCTTTTAAACAAAAATATATAAATATTTTTTCTAACTGCTATGAAAAGGTCTAAAAAAGAGTCAAACAGGATCTGAAAATGACTAATTTTTCATGATGTATGATACTACTGTGTGAAATTTTTCACATGGGGGCGGTTTGGCCAAAATGATGGATAAACAGCACAATGTCACAAAAATTTGAATCAATTGGTTTTTGTTTTTTTTCCCAAAAATATTGTTAGAAAAAAAAAATCTTTTGCTGTGTAAAAATGGAGAGTGATAGTGAATTTGAATGTACACCAGCCTAATTATGAATTGTAATTTTATTGTAAAGTTAACATCTTGCAATTTTCGTAATATATATCAACCTCTCTTCGGCTTATACTAAAACAATACACATGTTTTTCCCGGTACTATTGAAATTTTACTGTTCCTTGGGCTTTAGTAGCTTAATATTATACCATAACAAGTAAAACACTACATACTGTCTGTCTAGAATTTTGGAGCTTTACTAAAGTCATGGAAGTACTGAATTTTAAATAATATTTTGTGGTGTAATAGTCAACCTATATTCTTTGTAATTTTTTTTGTTAATAGAATACATACTAAACCTATATATTTTGAGGGGGGCAAATACTCTTAAAAAACCTTAACTTAAAACATGATTTTTTAAATAAAAGGTAGTGTTCTCTTTACTACAACCATGAACAGTGTAGTTTTTTTAAAATTTGTTCGTTTTATAAAATAATAAAGGTAACTTATTCCGTAAACTTTAGTTAAAATTTACCGTAAGACATTACTTATATTACTAACTTATTTATTTAAAAAATTTTTTTACTAAAGTTACAGGAAAAAACATATTATTTAAAAATTTTCTAATTTGTAATATATTAGAGATCCATATGCCTATGTCTTTTGTGAGTTACCTTAAACTTTTAAAATGGTTTGCTCAAAGTAGGTTTTAACATTAATATCTTTCTATTCAACCGCCATAATCTTACTACAATTTAAATAAATATATTTTTTTTTTACATTTTATATTGTCATATAAAAAGATTATTAAATAATAATATTATGAGTTTGAACCATAATTTTACTCACGAATTCTGTGGCAGCAACTATTACTCGTAAGCAAACTGTCAAAACAATAATTCATGCAAAAGGTTGTCACAAATTTCTATATTTACAATGGACAATATTTACAAAAAGTATTGCTTGTGCAAATTTTGCGAAAGTGTGGAAGAAATAGATAAACAACACAGTAACTTGCCACTTTTAAAATATTTAGTAAAGAACGGTGGTATAGATCTATTGGAAAATAACCTGTTTAAAAAGATACAAGAAACTCTTGTTTTTATGCAACCATCGTTAAACCGCGTGAGGAATACAAAAAGAAATAAAATAGTATCCAAGTATTATTTGTACGTTCTTAAACATCAAAATTTTATGGTCCGTACTAGCGAATAATTCGCCTATGAAACGAGAAGATATGTTCCAAGATTACCATGAAATACCAAATGTTTTATTAAAAACACAATAAAGAATATGTCTGTTGCTTTTTAATTATTTGTTAAAATAATTCATAAACAATTCGTTAATGTCAACCTCGTTAGTGTCAACCAGTCAAAAATATTTTATTTTCTGTCATTTACTTTTGACATAAGCGTGTGAAAACTTTTCACACGGCGTATGAAAAATTTTCATACAGTCCTGTCAAAAGTTAAAAAATTAAAAATAATAAAAATCGCATATTAATCCTTATTTTCTGCAGTCGTAGAAAAAGTATTGTGTGCAACACGTTTGAAACTGACTCTTTGCAAACGAGTATGAGGTTTGTGCACGAGCCGTAGGCGAGTGCTACAAGTCATTAATTGTTGCTTTTTTTTCATTTACCACCATTTTTACAGAATTTTTTTGGATTAGCCCCATTTGAACATTGTTAAATATCCTTTTGGAATTTTTAATTTTGTTATTAATGCTTTCTCCCGCATATTCTTCAGCTAAACTTGTGGTTGGTTGTGGCCATCCCTCATGCCGTTTGAGAATCTGGTAATATTTTACTTTATGTTCTCATTTGATGGTTATCAGTTTCAAGAAGGAAAAATTTTGGAGTTAGTCCACCTAGGAGCCTCAAAGCTCAAAAACTAGAGGTTGTCGTAAAAAACTGATTTTAGATTTGTGATCCCTGTATGCAAAAAGTCATGTCCGTAAAGTAAAATTTTACCGACAACCTAAATATCAGTGCCACTGTCCGCCAGAAAAGGGGCAGATGTTCTTCTCAAACAATGACAGAAAGTTTTAAATATTCCGCAATTTTTTGTGGAATTTTTGCAAAACTATGAATGCCAACTGACTGTGCCGTACATTTTCCATAACGATAAAACAGGGAAAATCGATTATGGCTTACTGTTTTGTGTCATTATTAGGACAGTAGTACTTGTGGTAGATTTCATACCCTTTGCAGTCTGAGTCCACGATAAATGCACGTTTTTTCCTTGTTTTGTTATCGCGTAACGTTACAACCAACATTGTTTCGGAATCTTCTATTTCTTCAGTTGTTAAACTGCACGCCGGCATGCACCATTCCGCCCAAAAATTAATACTACTTTCATTAACAAAAACGTGTCATCTGGAGCTTTATTCAGATTTTTATTTGTCATTTTACCGTTTGAAGTAAGCTATTACCTTTTTATATTGTGAATTATCCGTATTTTCATTGATTTGTATCGTGCTTTCGATCATAGAGTATGTAGCCCATAAACTAAAAGCTTTAAGGACTTTTGTCTAAAACAAATAACAAAATTATTACCTGTGTAAGTAATTGTCTCGAAAGTTGCCCCCTCTCCGATTTTGACCAAATTTGGTTTACGGGGGTTTTTTGAGGCGCTGATTGCGAATCTGGCAACGTTTCGTTTTCGGGATACTCTTGAAAACCAAACTAACTTTATTTACACTATTTCTCCTTCTTTTTGATCAGAATTATTGATTTTTACACTAAATTGGCACACAATATTGCGCAAACACCTTTTAAAAACTTGTTTTTATATTTATTTTATACCTTTTTTCTATTTAATTGCAAACCTTTACTATCACACGCCGCAACCAGGTATACAGTAGGGATTTTATAAACAAATATGGCTGCTCTCTTTGAACTTAAAGGTTCGCAATGTAAAGGAAAAAAAGTGTAAAATAAATAAAAATACAAGGTTTTAAAAGGTTTTTATAAAATACTGTGTGCCACTTTAGTGTAAAAATCAAGAATTGTGTACAAAAAAGGGGGAATATAGCGAAAATGAAGTTAGTTTGATTTTTAACTTTGATGATGAATATCTCAAAAACGAAACGTTGTCAAAAAATTTTCAGATTCGTAATCAGCGCCCCAAAAAAACCCCGTAAAACAAATTTGGCCAAAATCGGAGAAGAGGCAACTTTCGAGACAATTACCCCTATGTACAATACTTTAACCTTATAAAATAGCCTACCTTTTCGTAAAAACATGCCAGCAATAAGTTTTCGTCAATTTATTTAAGTCTCTTGGAGTTTCTCCACTCACAGAACATATTCAAACTTTCTCATACCTTTCCTTAGATTGCACTGGAAATAAACTAGAAGAAGTTTCCTGGGCTGCATTTAAGATATCTTTCGAGTCATTTTCATCGGCCATTTCGATAATTATTATTAAAAAACTCTCTTTTCAAAGATGACTTTATTTGGATACTGTTAACGGTTGTTAATTACAAAAAACAACATCCTGTTGAGGTTTAGATTGCCAGGTTACTGAGATGTCAGGCTACTACGTTTTTTTAGATGTTCTTAGTATAGTTTTTTCACGATCTAAGAAACTAACTTGACTTGACTTAGGCTTGGAATGCAATAAAACCATAAAACTTTTCGGATTTACCGTGCAGGGCCGCACTACACCTGATGAAAAAGATAAAATACTAAGTAAATTAATTGTTACAACTTATTAATTCTACTAATGTGTAAAGTTGGTTGGGAATTAAATAAACAAACAAACATTTGCAGTAATACTATATTTTAAGAGTATATAATACTTACATTTAAGAACAAAATAAAACACACCATATCTTACTCTAAATCAATTTCGCTATCACTACTATCTTCCAAATTAATAATAATTCTTTTTACAGGTTCTGGGCTATTTATATTTATATACATAGAGCGATAAGAATTTTCAATTTTTTTAACGTGTTCAGTACAGTTTCTCCAATTTTCAACGGTTACATTTTCGACTTCTGTTTTTATCAGTACAATCACATTAGGATTTACAGTTGGTGTATTATTGTGCGCGCGTATATTAGACTTAAGTTTATGCCATATCAACTCGATTGGATTGAAAATGCAGTAATATGGCGGAAGCCGAATTATTTTATGACCTGCTACCTCTGCAATTTTATCGCAAACGTATTTTTTTGAAATTATAACATTTTAAAACCTCTAACAATTGCTTAACATTATAACTCTCATGGAAATTTATGTCACGGTCAGACAAAAGTCTTTTATTTTCTTTTTTCTGCTGTTGGAACATGGCACTTTATTCAACTGGCGACTATGGTAGGATGCATTATCCATCACAATACTGCTCTTTGGTGGTATATTCGGTAATAATTTGTTTTGAAACCAGTCCTCAAAAACTTCAGCAGTTGTATCGCAGTGGTAATCTAAGCTGGAATCCGAAATGTTTTTGGCTGCCAAAAATAAACAGTTTGGTACCCAGCCGTCTTCTGACCCCGCATGAAGAATTGTTATTCTTTTACCTTTATTTGACGGAGCTTTAGTGTGACATTTTTTTGATTTATCAGTCCATCCTTTACTTGGTGTGTCATGGGTGTCATACCATGTCTCATGTAGGTATATTATCGTTCGATTTTTCGATCTGGCCTTATTTATTTTTTCCAGATATTGTATTCTAAGTTGTTGCAAGCGGTGTGATTCCATTATAATTTGCCTTTTGTCTATTTTTTAAATAAAAACCCCAAACGACGTAGAGTACGCCACAAGGTTGTAGTAGAATAACTTATGTCACAATCATCCTCGGATAGCCTCGCTGGAGAGCGATAATAATATGGGAACTTTCTGCTCTTTGTACATCTGATAAATTTTCCAAAGAATTAAATCTTTATTGCATAAATCAACAGATTTAGGCGCACCACTGTCTTTTCGTACTTTTCTAGGCTTAACAGTATTATTTACAATTTTCCACACTGTACTTTGAGGAACACCGGTTAAAGTTAATGTTTCCTTTAATGAAAAATGTTTTTCGTGGCCTTGCACTACTAACTTTAAATAAACACTTTTAACAATTATTTTTGCTTCAACATGCAAACATTTTGGCTATTGCCTGAAACGGCTATTGCACTGGACATCTTCAAACACACTATCACCGCAGAACTTAATAACTGACAGTATTTCAGAAATAAAGATTTCTTTTATACTTATATGTTATATATACCATCAGGTATAAATTGCCATTATCAAGTAATAAGAATGACCCAAAAGTCTTATAGAGTTTTCAGGTAATAATCTCTTATTCGCAAACATCAAAATAAATACGACCCTGTCACGGCTAATACTTTTAAGCTTTATTGCATGTCGGGCCAGGTCAGTTTTTTAAAACGTGAAAAATACTATAACTATTATTATAAACTGATTTTAATATGAAATGCAAAATAGGCAATTATCTAATAATCCGAAAAAATAGTATACGCTCCTCGTTAGAAAAGTGATTTTAGTTGACTCGTTTGGTATTTAAATCCTTGATTCGCTCAGATTTAAACGTACTATACTTGTCGAGTAAAATTCTACATTTCTGTACTTGATAGGTAATATACTATTAATGTTTTTTATTTTCTCGGTTATCAAATTTAAAACTAGTGCAGTATTAAAGTATACTTATATAATTCGATACACACATTAAGAAATCATGACCAAATTTAAATATAATAATAATAGTATATAATGTAATGATGGTAATATCTGTAATCGCTAACCACCCATTACGCGTTTACAAAGTACATTAGGTCTGCATTAAGAAGACTACTTTATGCTCACGGATGAGCAAATTTACTTTCACCCAAACGTTTTACATATTCATGTAGTAACCTCATTAAAAGCACATGAACGAAAAAAAAAATGCGTAATACATATTTAATAAAATTATTTTAAAATATTTTTATGACCATCTTTATTTAAAGATGATATAAAAAAAATATTTAGCCAATTTCATGGTAAAACAAACTAGGAAAGAAGTTAAAGATTGGTAGTAAAAATGAAATTCCGCATAGTTATGTGTCTAGAAGTGCTTTTTTTTTATTTTGTGTCTGTAATTATTCCGATTCGATAGGGTTATTAACGTGGTAAGTGAATGACATTTAGTGCTGATTTTTGTTTGGAATTCCAAAAGTTGACAGGCATTAAAGTTATGAACTTAGTATTACTTTAATAATACTTTCTTTGCAGGAATGGTTGGGTGAGCACCTTAACTTAACAATAAAATAAAGACAATATGTAATTATACACTGTCGTAATCATTATAAGAGTAAATTACAAACGGTCGGTATTTTTAATAAGTCTGTAAAAAAATATTAAAGGCAAAAATACAACATCTTTTAAAAATATAATGTGTCATAAATACGGACACCCCTATAAAAAAATTATCCAAGCATATTTAAGATTATAATTGACATTAAAACACAATTAAAAAACTAAACATCCTGTTTATTTTATTATTTTAAAGACACCATTAGCTTAATTTTCACGAAAAAAGTCAGTTTACTTTTATTGCCCACATATAGGCGGAGAAGCCAAGTCTTACAAAGAATTATTTTAGACAAATTCGCAACTTTTGGTTGTACATAACTGGTTACCATTCGGTATCTTTTTGACGTCATGAATTACGTACCTTACAATTTAAGCCGAATTTGTCTGGTTTGTCATTCGTCAGCTGATAGCTACAGCGGCTGGAAGAAGTGTGTAAACAAAATTCCTTTAAATTTAATCATTACTAACGTCTTAATAACAATGAGAAGATTTCATCGTTCTCAAAGAACATCAATGTAATTGATTATTAATTAGAATGTCACGTTTTTATAACTTTATTGACACTCATTTCAACAAATTGATAACAAAAATAAATAAACAAATAACAAAAAATAGCCAATGCTTCCAATTAAACAAAGATGCAAGCTACCAAAATCAACTAACCGTGCTTCAAGCTTGGTATGTGATTTGACAGACCAAAAAGATACCAAAGTTCTTTGACGTCATCCTTTTTCGTTCCGAAATCGGTTGAGTACATTTCTGGCCAAAAAAGTACCTACCAAAACGTGGCGAAATCGTCTTTTTTATCTTTTGTGCAAATAACCTTGAATGTCATATCACACTACATCAATAGCTACAGCAGCTGCTTGGATTTTTTTCCTACCTAAATGTATCTCTCCTCTTCTAACCTGTAGTCTCTATCAAACGCTTATTCGAGAAAGAGCTATTCTCTTTTCTAATGATGCCATTTCCACCACAGTAGCAGTTCTATTATTGATAAAGCTCCCATAGCACATGTATACAGGGTGTCCCAGAAGTAATGGGACACAGAGCAACAGCAGACTTCTTAGGTCGAAATAATGCAATTAACGTAAACTTGACTTATCTCAAATTTGATAATAACTAAGATTCAGTAGGTTAAAGTTTTAATTTTGTTTTCGTTTTTTCGTAATAATTTCTTAACTAAATGGCATAGCGGTACAAAATTGGGAATTTGGGGGTTCTTTGAGGCGAGAAATTTAAATTCGTCCATACTTTTGATGTTCCTGGTAGATGGCGCCAGCTACGGCCTATCCCACTTGTTTTAGATGGCATAACTTTTTTTAAGCTTAGAATATTGACCTGTTTATTAAAAAAGAAGTTACTATAATTCCCTCTGCGTCAAAAATGTATACCTCATTTAGGTCTCTAGGAGCAACTGTTTTTAAGATAAATGCATTTTAAAGGACCCCGCAATTTTTCCATGGAAAATGGTTTTCGACCAATTGTTTTTAAACTTTGCAAAATAATAGTTTTCGACACGCTGATCAAAAGTCTTCACGGGCACAAAACCGAAAAACCTCTCTAACCCCCCAAATCACCCTCAAAATTCTCCAAATCCCTAGTTACCTTAAAGGCTATTTTAGGGGTTTTTGGGTTTTGTGCCCGCAAAGACTTTTGATCAGCGTGTTGAAAACTATTACTTTGCAAAGTTTGATAACAATTGGCCAAAAAACATTTTCCATAAGGAAATTGCGGGGTTCTTTAAAATGCATTTATCTCGAAAACAGTTGCTCCTAGAGATTTCCTAAATGAAGCATACGTTGACGCACAGGAAATTATAGTAACTTCTTTTTTACTAAACAGGTCAATACACTTAGCTTAAAAAAGTTATGCCATCTAAAACAAGTGGGGTAGACTGTAGCTGGCGCCCTCTACCAGCAACATCAAAAGTATGGACGAATTTAAATTTGTCGTTTCAAAGAACCCCCAAATGCTTAATTTTGTACCGCTATGTCATTTTGTTAAGAAGTTATAACGAAAAAACGAAAACATTTAAAAAGTCTAACACCCTGTATCTTAGTTATTATCAACTTTGGGATATGGCAAGTGTACGTTAATGGCATTTTTTGACCTAAGGAATCTGCTGTTGATCTGTGTCCTATTACTTCTGGGACACCCTGTATACACAAGGTGTCGAGGTAGATTTTCCTTCCCACATTTAAGTATTTTAAGTACCACATAAACACTTACCGTACTTCAAACTTAAAAATTTTTAATTACCTTTTTTGTAGCAATTTTATATATTTATATTAAAAAATAATAGACCACACGAGCATGCTTTGCAAAAGTTACTAGAGCTTTTTCTCATTTAGTGTCAAATTTGGTACATTTTGATTTATATTTTTTTGTAAATGTTAAAAACCAAAAAACACACGCCGAAGGAATTATAACCTTCTTCAACCTAACTTTTGTCCTTAAGATGTTACAGGTTTGTCATTAAAAGTTTTTTTTTTTTTAGGCCCTAAGAACCCTATAAAAGTATACCTCTAAATTAGTTTTTTGTCATTAATTCTTGTACTAAACTTGATTCAAATTAGCACTTCGTATTCCCTATTGCCCTAAATTACTTAAATTTATCTAATGTCTATTCATCAAAAATAACCATTTCACGTGGCCAAAATATATAACTAAATATTTTAATATAATTTTATATATTTCATAAAATTTTACTTACCATATCTATAATAAATTGGTCTAGATCAGCTGTAATTTAATTTCCTGAATCTCACGGAAGGTGTGGCGTGAGAAAAATGCTAATACCTTGTTAACATTTGTATATTTAAGCTTATGGTACCAAATAAATATAAAGATGATTATTAATTAAAAATTATATGACTCCATGCATTCATAAGATAATATCTAGAAAACTGTAGAGAATTATAATTAAATAACTAAATTTAACCGCTATCAAATAAGGAGTAATTAAAAAATATACTTACTTTTCATTTGATTAATCAGCAGCTAAAGACGGCGTTATTCAGGAATATAATGAAAAAATTGATATTTGGTTTTTGCAGTGCAAAAATAAATTATTCTTATATTTTTTAATATACATGGGATACAAAATTTAATGGTAGGCTCCTGACATCAGAATAGGTTGTTTTAAGTCACTTTGGTTATGCGGGAAATTGCTTTGTCTAGCCAGTAGGGAGCATCACAAATGTCTTAAAATCATGAAGGCGTTCTATATTTTTCTTGGCTTGCTGGTGGGAGGTTACACTATTCTGCACCAAAAGCAAAATAGTCCTCTCAGAGCAATGTTCTGAGTGGTTTTTCACAGTTTTTGCCAATTTTATGTGAAAATTGAAGATACACAAGCTTTGGAGTAAAATTTAAAATTTAATTATGCGTTTACTAAATTCAAATTAGGACAATTACAGTAATACGCTGATTTGTCCAAAATATAACTGCAAAATATTTAAACTGCTATTTAAAAAAAAAAAACTTTCGTCTCTTACGGCTTCGCCATGAGCATGTTCAACCAACATACATATTATAAAGAATAAGTTTCTGAAGGAGCAGCTTTCCAACTTTAAAATGATTATAAATTTTTAAGTGGCCAATTTCAGCGATTTTTGAACTTTCTCTCTAAAAAATGTACCGTTAAGAATTTATAAAAAACCATTTTGTTTGTAGCTCAATTCTTTAGGGATTTTCCATAAAAAATTTTTAACTTTTAAGAGAAAAATGAGTATTTTTATAGGTTTTTTTTCATATGCAAAATGGGGAAAGCTAACATTTGTACAAATTTTGATTTTTTATGTTCAATGCACCACTTTTCACAATATAGCATCGGTGGTTTTCTGTCAAAAAAATCTATATTATCTGCGTAATATGTATAGTCACACACTATAAATTGACGTTTTGTTAGTGGTATGATGATTGGCTATAGAAAGTAAAAGTTTATGGACGTAACGTCATTAATATTTTTTTTCTGATTTTAAATAACTTTATAATACCCCGGATATTTTTAGGCCGCCACTTAATGTATAAGAAGTCTATGCTATTTGAAATGTTTTGTGATTTTATTCATATTTTTTTATCGCCACGCCAATCAAAATAATAGGAAATCAAGTTTAAAAATTTAATGTTTTTTAGATTCAACAATTCATTTAGTTGGTTGTTTATAGAACCTAAAAGCTTAAAATTTTAGGTAAAACAAGTACACTAAAACTTCTCTATAACGGCTACCATAAAATTAGGAATAATTGGTCTTTATAGAAGGGTGGCCAGTTTTGCCAGGTAACAGTTGTACAACCATTCGAGGCTACAAAATTTTCCACTTTTTAATTGCTTGCTGCCTCAAGAGTTTTTTTTGTTTAAATAAAGTTTTAGATATTAGGACATATTTACCTCTTGCTTTGCAAAACCAATTGTAGACGACTTGATCTACTGCCAATCCTCCCGACTTCTGAAATTTCCTCTTTTGTTCTAGATTAACACCTTCTTTAAACATTCGATTTAGTTTAGCTTTATTATTGATAATATCATTTATTTGGAATTTTCCAACACCAAACTTTTCAGCCAGTTTTTGCGAGCTTTTTACTTTTAGCGATAACATCAATTTTATCCTTCAGTGACAAACAATTTCGTTTGGGGGACATGATTAAAAACTTTTCGATTCCGAACACGATAACCTTATTTTTATCGATTTAAGACACAACTAAGTATATAATGTGAAGATAATCCCCCAAGCCACTAATGCTATTTGAACCTGGCCATAAATATTTTTGTTGAGTATTTATACCTTTCAAATTTGCAGAATACAATCATAAAACAATAAAATACAAAGTAGCCCAAAATATTTCCGGCCAATATAAAAAGCTTAATTTACCTGAAATAGGTTATAAAAATTAAAATTTGTCTCGGTAAGGGTGTCCATTATCTAAGGGTTTTTATATACGGGATTTCCTATAAAGCAGATTTTTGTTAGCCTGAAATTGGCCGATATAAAAGGTGTCCGTTAACACAAGTTTTACTGTATTCAACGAAAACAGTTGAAATAGTTCATAATGTACTTTAAGTGAAAATTTTACAGAAACATATAGAAGAAAATCTAAATTAATACTTCTTTTACAAAAAGCTAGCACTTCTTTAATTGTAGCTACTAATAAAATTAATAATGTTAAAGACCAGCCTATTTTTAAACAAGATAAAGAACTATCACTGCACTTTAATTTGCCTATGAGAAAGTACGTAGGTACCAAAAAGTGACCGCAAAATTTGCTCGTTTTTCAAACACCTGTTTACATTGACTGGAGATAATAAAATTTAACGTATGAGTGCTTAAGATTTTTGTCTGGTCATAAAGTTATGCAACAAGAACGATCCATTGTTCCAAATATACCTTACCGTAAATAGCTGGTTAATTAACCGCCGTATTTTGCTTTACGTACGTGCGAGAAAAATAATAATTACTGCCGCCTAATTATAAAATTATCTGTTCTTTGCGTACAATATATTATATAGTTATATAAAAATATATAATTTGTTGTCAGTTTTGCTCCATTACCCTTTAGACTTAAGCAAATTGTTAAAAATCTTCAGAGAAGTGACGGGATTTGCAAATGTGACACATGGTTTTCGATATTTTTTTGCATGTGGAATACCAATTTGTAGTTATCTTTTTTCATTGTCATTTAGCAAGGCACTAAAAATCTTTAGAAAAATAAAGAATTTAAAAAAGTCATGCAAAAATAAGGGAAGTGGTAAACCCTTTACTTTTGCTCCTAGAAAACTAAATATAGCTTTCTGTATAAGTACCTGGATAGTTTTCATGACGCTGTCATACTTCCACATTTAATCTCACTTTCCTTTACTTTCCATTATAGGGTTACAGAAGGGGGCGAGTTTCTATTGTACACCACAAAATGTGACCGCAAAACAGTATATTTTTAACCTATTTTCTCACCCTTGCCAGAGACCTTAAAAAAATCTTAAAAATAGTTTGCATAAATATGTCAAAATATGGGTAATGAAATATCAAGATGAGCATTTTTCGAAAAATGCCAAAAATCGCCCTTAATTAGGGGTTGATATGATGACGCAAAACTGAAATATATAAATAATATCAATACAAATAAAAGTAATTCTAATTGTATTTTTTCTATAAAATAAAATCTTAAAAATAAAAAAATAATTAATTTTTTTATTAATGAGGGCGTAATATAGTTAAAAGTCCACCTTAAACTTGCTATGGAGGGTCAAATCATCCCCTTAATATAAAAAACAAAATTAATTAAAAAATCTAGGAAAAACTACCATGATATTCTAAATTATTAGAAATTCAAATCGAGTACCTCCACCAGTATTCATTTAAGAAAACCACCCCTGTAACGAGGCGGTGAACTACCCCCGAAAATAGTAAGAACTATTATAAAATATTCGACAGTTTTTTTATACCGCTATGATATTTTCGTATGTTATCACGTTGGGGGGTAGTTCATCCCCTCGTTACAGGGGTGGAGTTCTTATAGATACTGGTAAAAATACACGATTTGAACTTCTAATAATTTAGGATATCTTAGTAGTTTTTCCTAGATTTTTCATGTAATTATTGATTTTGTTATCATATTTAGGGGATGATTTAACCACTTTAGCGAGTTTAAGGGTGGACCTTTATTTATATTACGCCCTTATTTTATCCATATATTTGAGTTTTGCATAATCATATCAACCCCTGATTAGGAGTGATTTCCTTCTTTTTTCGAAAAACCAAAAAATATGCTTATCCTAATTTTTCATTACCAACAGTTTGAAATATGCAGAATACTTTTAGAATTTTTTTAAGGTCTCTGGCAAGGGTGAGAAAATAGACTAACTTTGCGGTCACTGTTTTAAATATTTGTTAAAAAACCTAAAAACATTATTCAAACCAAAAATGTATTACTTAGTGCTTTAACTTGCATTTGAACGTTAAGTCAAATTCCCTGGAGCCACATTCCGCAAGGGTAAAAATTTTAAACCTGTACAGGGTGTCTGGATTTTGCTATAAATGCAGGGTATCTTAGTTATTATTAGAGATAAAGACGGCGGTTTTCGCGAAGAGTTGCTACTTTTTGTTAAAACGAAAGATGATATTGCAATATAGATTTCTCATGGCTCTCTTCGTTTTTGACATACAGAGTATATTTTTTTAAAATTTTTTAACCCTCCCCGTCTTTCTTTTATCTTGTTGTTAGTTACGACAAAAGTAAAAACTATTATTGGTAGGCTTTTTTAAATCCAGTAGTGTAGTTAAATATTAGCGAAATTTATTATTTTGCGAGATAAGAACCAAACATATGTTTTTTTTATGGAACACCCTGTATGTTTTTAAATCATTTAATTATGTCGGATAAAAGATCTTCCAACATATACAGTGTGTCAAAATAAAATGATGTACATGGGAATATTGGAAACCGTTAGAGATATGAGGTCGGTTAAAAAAATGAAAACTTGTGTGCCTAATAATAATCCGGAGTTGTAATATTTTAAATCGATACCGCTAACTAGATACAGGGTGATATACAAAAATATGCATTTTTGAAAAACCCCCATATTGTACTTATTATAAAAGCTAAAATCATCAAATTTTTACAATTTGTGTAAGAGGATACGGTGTTTTCGAAACTGGTGTCAAAAAACTTCTAGGCCTACGATCTTGCGCCCGACAGGAGACAACTTTCGTTTTTCTTATGGACGCCATATTAAATTTTTACATATCCATAAAAATGCCTTTCAACCATGTATAATACACTTATAATCGGCGAAGAGAAATAATTAAAAATAACAAAAGTAAGATTTCATCGTAGCAGACTTTGATATTTCTATTTAACTTTGTCAAAGTAGGTTTTAATATTTCTTTCTAAAGTGTTTTACTGTCAGAGAAGATTGTCGCAGAAATGACGCACAAACTAAGGAAATGTATATTAATAGATATCCAGAAAGACGATACCCTGGTATAACAATGTTTAGGCGTCTAAAAGAAAACCTTGAAGATTATGGAAGTTGTGCTAAAATAAAAAAAAATCCAAACGAAAATAATATAAATTTGGTGTTGCAAAGCGTGGTTGAGACACCTCGTACGTCTTTGCCTTAAATAGAAGAGACAACAGCAACTGCGGACAGTTTTAAAGCGCCATAAATATCCATGGCACAAAGAATGCGTAGATCTGCGCATGACGTTTGTCACGTGATAGCCGGGTTGTAGTAATGACTAAAAGGATTTCGCGACATACCGTTTTTAATACTTGTTGATGAGTTTTCCCCCATCATTCTAACCGTGCTTAACCCGCATATCCTCGCAAAAACGAAACGGTGTACGTATGTCACGCGTGTGTCAATTTACCTACTAATCGTTTAATACGCTTTTAAGTTTAATTCCAAATGTAAGGTCTTAAGAAAGTCAAGTAATAAGTCAAAAAGATAAGATAAAACCAAACTTTCCATTCAATAAGATATGAGCTGTTTCAAGTCAACAAGTAAATCTTTTCTATGATTTAAATATAATTGTACTTATTCATTCATTAGGGAATTAACTGAACGACAAATTTGTAATCCAAATAGTCGTTAAACCAAAAAAACAGACATCGAGCAAGATACATTAAAAATGAAAAGTAAGATTATCTCAACATTGATTTTCTAATGTTACACTTTGAAATCAAATAGAGTTATTAAATCCGTTTACTAAGTTTCGCTTACTGCCAAAAGAATGTTTTAATAGAAGTTGAAGCACAACTTATAGAAATGTATTCTAAAGAAAGCTACTTGAATATTTGGAGTTTTGTGACTTAAAACTAGTAAAATGCCTTAAGATAATTTGAATTAGTTTAAAGCAAAAAAAAAAAGCTAATTGAGACACTGCTACGTCTTGCCAAAGGAACCATGGCAACTGGGACACTTTTAAAGCGCCATAAATATCACCCGTATCGTAAACGACCCTGCCAGGGACTTCAGGAAGGGAATCAAATTAAAAGAAGGAGTTTTGTCAGTGGTTTATTTCAAAAAATACTGAAATACCAAATTTTTATATGAAAGTCCTCTGGTCTGATGAGAGTCGGTTTACTAACTGTGGAATTTTTAATTGGAAAAATACGATTTTGTGGTCAGATGTAAATCCACACCTAGTTCGAGAAGTTTGGCACCAAGTTAGGTGGAGATTTAATGTCTGGCTAGGTGTTTATGGTACCTAGGTGATTGGTCCGTTTTTTTTTCAATGAAAATTTAAATTCGGGGAGATATTTAAACCTTCTACAAACTAATGTTAGGGAACAAATAATCGAAGTTCCACTAGCCAACATTCAACACATGTTCTTCCAGCAACTTTTTGGATAATAAATTCCCCAACCGGATAGGTAACCAGGGATCAGTAAAATAGCCTGCGAGATCTTCTGATCTAGCGCCCCTTGATTTTTTTGTATGTGGTCACCTAAAAAATTAAGTCTACGCTAAGTCCTATGAAAACATGAAGCAATTAAGAGCTGCTGTTATGAAAGCTGTTAATAGGCTTACTCCGTAAATGATAAGAAGAAGCAGTTCTGAGGACGATGCGAGTTATGCGTTCGAGAAAACGGTGGCTTATTTGAACATTTACTTTGGAGTTAAGTTTTTTTTTGCTTTCCTTCTTAGTGTTTAGCGTTGGTTGTTTAAAAATGTTGATTTTTTAATAATGTTCTTGTTTTCAAAATGTTTTTTTACTTTTATCTAAGTTAATATCAAATAGAAATATCAAAGCCTGTTACGATGAAATCCTAATTTTGTTATTTTTGATTATGTTTCTTCGCCGATCATAAGTGTATTTTTTACATAGTTAAAAAGAATTTTAATAAGTATTTAAAAAATGTAATAATTTAATATGGCGTCCATAAGAAAAACGAAAGTTGACTCCATCCGGGCGCAACATAATAGGCCTAAAAGTTTTTGGATACAATTTTCCAAAACACCGTATCTTCTTACCCAAATTGTGAAAAATTATTGATTCTAGCTTTTATAATAAGTACAATAATGGGGTTTTTTTAAAAATGCACATTTTTGTATTTCTCCCTGTATCTAGTTAACGGTATCGATTTAAAATATTACAACCCCGAATTATTATTAGGCATAAAAAACGCAACTTTTCGTCCATTTAACCGACCTTGTATCTCTAACGGTTTCCAATATCCCCATGTACATCATCTTATTCTGGACACACTGTATAATACTTAATAGTTATTTTATATGTGGAGACCCTAAACTGGTGTTTTTAATGTTTAAATTGAATTTTGCATAGTTAGCCTTGATGTAAAGACTTATAAACAAAAGAATAGAGCTAGCCGTAAGTCATCCAATTTTTTTTAAGATTACAGCAGCGTCTGAGGTTTTTTTTTAATTATTAAATTGTAATGTTTTATCATTTATCAATTTTATATAAAATTATGGCACCAAAGGACAATTAGACAAATAGCGAAATGTATAATATGGTGAAATACTTTATAGGATGCGCCATAAGTAGTGATTAGGCGTCTAACATGTATCTAGAAAGGATGTTTTAATAGCCTGTAGAATAAATCAATTTATATGTTGACTTAATTATACATCGTTTAAATTTAATTTTCACCTGTTTGAATATTCAAAACATAATAAAATTGGTAACATAATTATTCAAATAAAAATACTAATGGGAGAGATCCATATTATTATAAATTTCGTAATTATAGACACTTAATACCCAATACCTTCCGATACCAATCTGCCGGTTACATTGTTTATGAACGGCATCATCAAAAGAAAGTGTTTAGGATTCCGGTTTTCTTAGCAAAATAGCGGTAATTCTAGTTTTTTAAGTCATGTGTAATATGGTACATTTTCGAGTCGTCTTCGTGACTTTACTTTCACTATTATAGAACGTTTCCTTACGTTGTGTTAAGAGTCTGATTTGGAAATTATTGCCTGTGTCCGTTACAAAAAAATAAACAATAACAACATTAAGTATTTTTATATGTAGCAGTAAGGTGTATAGTTCATTAAAAATGATTTATGATGACAATCTTAGGCTATTGCAAAATTATATTAATTTCTTTCTATTAAGGATTATCATCACAACTAATTACTTTTTTTAATCTTGAAATAGTATGTGAAGACTTAAAACCTAAGTATTAACATGAAGCAAATATGTGAAGTAAAATAAGAGCAATAGGCTCCTTTTACAAAAATAATTTTAAATCAAAAACACGTTAAATGCTTTCTTCCAACTAAACACCTTTTTTAGAAAAAAATAAGTTTTGGCGTAATTATCATAAACTTCATGCCTGACACATTAATTCTTACGTCGGACCAAAACGACACAAGGCGTCTCTCCAGCGTTGCCACATTTATTAACTTTTTTCTTAAGGTAGACAACTTTCTTTAGTAATTTATTAAATTTGTAACTTTTTGTTTTTACCCGATAATAAATTAAGGAATATAAAACATGACTGTGTAGCAAACTCACTTGCTTTATGCAGCAGTGATGTTGAAGAGTTCAAGTATTTGTGTACTTTATTTTTTTTTCATTTCCACCAGTGGCGTTCGTACGGAATTTGACCTGCCTATTTTGGCTGATATTGATTGTACGTCACTGATTTCTCTTAAAATAAAAAATATTTTTGAAATCCCCAATCATTTGTAAGCAAAGTTAATCACTTCATTTTTTCAATCCGATGCACAGTTCTCGCTCAAAAAAATAAAAACCATTTCTCTGCATGATCATAACAATATCGGTAAACAATATGACCAGGCAGAGAAAAATCTAGATTTATTTTTTCCAGGTTAAAACCGTGTCTCGGACTAAAAAAAAATCAAAGAGATCAAATTTTCTCATATTTATTTTTAGGTCGACGCACGGTTTTCATCTAGAAAAATTAAATCTAGATATTTCTTTGCATGGTGATATTTTTAAAGCGAAAACCGTGCATCGGATTGAAAAAAATCAAGTGATCAACTTTGCTTATAAACGATTGGGAATTTTAAAAATATTTTTTATTTTAAAGAAAATCAGTGAAGTACCATCAATATTTGCCAAAATAGGCAGGTCAAATTTTGTACGAACGCCACTAGTGGAAATTAAAAAAAATATAGTACACTTGAAATTGCCTCTTAATACATAGTGCATGTTTGCCAAATTTTATTAAAATATCTAATATGCTATTACTATTATTAATAATAAATGATTTATTTTTGAAAATTTGACCACTCTGTATCTCAAAAATTAGGACGTTTAGGACATACGTACATATGAAGTTTTCTTCCTAAAATGAACCAAAAAATTGCTTTCTTAAATATTGACATTTAATTAAAGAACACCCTGTATAAAGTAAGCGCTCGGGATAATTTGACCCCGTTTTAGTGCCCTCGGTATCCCCCTAACTGTCAGCCCTTTTGGATTTAGACGCTTTAGGGGTTCAACTTTGAGTGGCCAAAATGGCTGACATATTATCGATGACAATTTTTTCCCAAAAATTTTGCACTTTTACCCCTTATTGCTACCCATGTATCCAACAATATTAATCGTGCAAAATAAATGCTGTTTGCTCGTTTCGAATGTAAATTGCGTTACAAATTTTTAAATAAAAATATAGCCTTAGTATTATTTGCCAAAGGGTGTTTAAAAGAGATTGAGAAATGGACCAAATTTAATCCTGAATAAGAGATGTTAAAATAAATAAAGGACAAAATATAATAAAAAAAATATATATAACCCTGATAAGGATTGAAATAGTTATTTTTGTACTAGGGGCGTAAAATAGCACCTTTACGCCCGAGATGTGCGAGAGTAACAATCAGCTAAGGGCGTAAAAGTGCTTTACTCCAGAGGTGCAAACAATATTTTTTGACGACTGAAATTAATGACTAGGCAGTTTCTGTAATTAATTTTTCTTTATTTTTGTTAATACTGGTATATCGGATTCTTTTGCTGATCTTACTGTCAAGCTTAAGTCAAATTGATTAAACAACTTTAAGTTACCAAAAAATAATTAAATGCGGTTTCAAAAAAGTTGTTAAAAAAGTGATTTTTAAATTTTAATTATGATCCGAAATGATCCAGAAATAGAAGAAGCTGCAGAAAACGCCTGCCGCCAGTTGTTGCCAGAAAAGTCAAAACTAATTTATGAAAAGGCATCCGGTAATTTCATGAGATAGCTGACGCTTGCGGCGATTTATTGAGTTTTATTGGGTTTTTAAAGTTAACGGTTTAAGAGAAGAAAAGACCTCTGTAGGAAGCAGGTTCCACTGTAAACTTCAATGTTGGGTGTTCCAATTTCCTGTTTTTTTAGAAGAAGAAAAATGGCGGCAGTGATATTTTAGCTCATCTTGTTGGAAGCTGCTAGAGAAGAAAATATTTTTGAAACCTTACTTAAAAACTGACTACAGAAAATAAATATTACAATCAAGGGTATTTTGATTAGTTAAATTATGAAAGAAAGAATATCGTTTGTTTACAACGGAATTAGATTTGGTGCAGTACTGCGTTTTGAGGCAATTATTCATTAATTTTGTGGAAGTCAGAGAAGTTATTACATACCATAACAGATATAAGAAGTATTTTATATATATTTGTATATATATATATATATATATATATATATATATATATATATATATATATATATATATATATATATATATATATATATATATATATATATATATATATATATATATATATATATATATATATCAAAAAAATGATTTTGGAATGGCTAGAAAATATCCAGTGCTTTGAAACACTTGAATAAATGATCTTATGTTAATCGTTTGTGACGAAATTCTAAATCATAAAATTTAATTTTAAAAAATTCCAATTATTCTGGAATAATTTTACTTACTGCCTGCGGTTGTAGTTTATTACATCAGAAGTAAACTTTGGAAGAAAACCTTTTATTAAATTTCTTGGTTGACATTGTCCTGCTAAGTTATTATTACCTAAAAGATTTTGGGATCATTTAGTTTTTGATAAATGTTAAAAAAATATACCAATGGTTTCGCATAATAGTGTTGCTTCTACCATCTTCTGGATTACGCTTTTTTTGCCTATTTGACGTCTTATTCCTATAATTCCGTAATATTTATGGCCTGAAATCAAGGCCACAGTCAGCATGCTGCACAGTTCTTAATTTTTTTATTATACTATATTTAGTTATTATATTAGGTATTTATTTATAATAAAATACCATTATTTACTTGGAAATAGAAACGAAAGGTATAGTGTGTTAAGCATGTATCTGCAATATTAACTTATACTTTAATGTTAATAAAAAACTGCAATTTCCGACAAAATTCAAGAAGAGAAGACTATGTCAAAGGAATATTAAAACTTATCGTAATTGCCAATAATTGAAATTTCTAAATTTTTTTATTTACTATGTCATTAGATTGCTCACTGACCTTCATATGTAAAGGGTATCAGATGCGGGGTTTTAAAGTTAGATTTTATGGGCAAAAAAATGTGTCCGTGCACCGTGGCTGTAGTCATCACTTAGGGTCTAAAACCATGGGCAGACCGGACTAGCAGATCGATTTTATTTTCACATTTGTCGCCGGTCAGTTTCGTACTTTGTCAATTTGACGCGGATTTGCTAATATTTCGCCTTATTTGGAATTTGTCTGCTTGTGTGAGATTTTTTAGTTTTGGGACTGATCATGTCAAATATACCAGAATTATTTTTAGTTATTTTATTGACCAAATTAACTTATCTTAAAAACTGTTTTAAAACCATTACTTTTGTTAAATAAATGTACGTGTAAGTTTTAATTTCCTTGTTTAGGTCAGAATTATTAATGTTCCGTAGAGTTCTTTCCAAGAAACAACTTTACATAGGACGTGTTAATAAGTCACGAGGTTTATGCTGTCATATACAAGAACTTAAAAGACTTATAATAATTCGGACCTTACTAAAATATGTTCATGAGATGAGAATGACACTTAAACAAAATATATATTACACTGGTTAAAAAAAACACGGTTACTGGTTTTTGAACCAGTGAAACACAGTGGTCTGATTAGGTGTTGTGCTTAAACGAAAATGAACATATTATCCATTGTCAGCTCCTTAAATTCCTTTTGTTCTTCTAAATGTTACAGCTATGGAAAGCCACGAATTTTGATACTGGTTCACAACGGATGCGTTATAGTTAGTAATAATAAAAAATGGAGAATGCGACTAAACATGACTCTTGTGGCTTATCTAAAATTAACGTTTTGTTTCATCAATACGTATTTTCGTATCTGAACAAAAAATGTATGTATGTAACCATGGTTACAACATAAAACGTATTCCCTTGGAGCATATACATACTAGAGGCACGTACCCTTGCCGGTTGAAAAGCGAACATTTGTGCAAGAAAGAAAAATAGCGGTATAACCTTTCTCTCCCTCCAAGCTGCTTATTGGTCGGTGAAAGGAATATACATACCCCGCTCTGCGTGCTGATTGGTCGGTCTTTCCGCGTCGATCAATCGGCACTTTGGAGTCACGGAGAAAGGTTATACTATGATTATTTTTTCTCTCTCGCACGGCAAGACTGCCTTTAGTAAATATATGCTCGTTTTGTATAAATACATTTAAGATGTACAATATCCTTTTCCCGCTATCGAAAACATAAGTCTAAGCAGAAAAAGAGTAAACGTTATTTGTATCAACATTTTTTTTACCCTTCTATCTGTAAGATTGTTCCAATCTCGCAAAAAACCGTTTATTGTACGGCCATTTGCAAGTCCAGTCAAATACACGATAGGTGACAGTGTAATACACGATCCCTTTACTGATCCCCAACCAAAGCAAAACCCTTTAAATATACAGAAAGCCTTCAAACTTCGTCGTTTTTAAACTGACATAAAACCGTGTAATGTCGACAGTTACGCGTTTAATTGATTCTAAGTCCGGCACTGGTCCTGCTTTTTAAATACGCATACTAAATGACACTATCGTTTGTTTAGTGCGCGCTAGCATAAACTTGCCAGAAATGCTATTAGCCGTTATATATCTAAAGTTAGGTTATCCATGAGATTGCTTAACAAAAAATTCGATGGACGATATCAGTGTCGCCATTTTAATTTTAGAAAAAATGCTTCCTGCGCAGATATTTTAAAAAGAAATGTCTACTTGTTATAGGTCATTAAAAATTAAATTTGGCGCTCTATCGAATGGTGTTAAAATGTACACAGGGTCGCAATTAAAATTCTCGATCTGCAGCAAAATCGGAAGTGATATTTAGGTATTTTTTCACAAAAGGTATGGGTTCTAACAAACTATATCTTGGGTCCAAATATCAAAATTCTAAATTAAACAACAGCTGAATGAAATTTGGGCCAATAACTTCGTTGTCACCCCGTCCAATTCGGAGTATCCGTACCCAATATATAATCAAAACTACTTCTAAAGAAATCTTGCGATCTGCGAAACCTACTTTAAGGCTAGACGTTACACCTAGATCTGTCTAGCAAGCTACAATAAGTATGCTATGAACGAAGTGAATGGATATTTTTAATAATTATAAGTCTATTAACAATTAAAAAGATAGAGGAGATAAATAGGTATTTTTAATAATAATAAAGTTTGGCACTCAATAAAATTAAAGCAAGACTGGATAATACAATTTTTACTCCGAGTTTGTAAACGCACGGTGGACATTACCTACTATTTAAGTTTTTTTAAAAGACAAAAAAATATGTTATCGATATCTCATTCGCCTTTTGTCTTATATTAAAAATAGTAAATAGGTTTCAGAATAATAAAACCTTTGCGTGTACCCAACAAGGGCTTTTCGGTGAATAAATCCACTACAGCAATATAGAACATACTTACAATATTAAAACCTGTTACACATTACATTACAGTTATTTTAGTTTGTAATTTTGTATGTAAATTTAAACCAGACAGCTAAATATTTACTAGAAAAAAATGTTTTAAATAAATAAACACTTGATATAAAATAACCCTGCGTAATAACTAGATTTTGTCAAATATTATCCCTAATTTCAGGATACAAATCATATAAGAAAACGGCACTTTAACCCTTCTCGTATTTAAAATTAAATAAAAAACAAAAAAGAAATTTAAAAAAGCAATTACCGAACGCTGCTTTATTTTAAAAGTAGGTTAAATTACCAGAAGCATTTATAACTTTAAATTTCTTCAAATATGCAAATTTTAAATCCTTTTACGGAAGAAAATGCATCCAACAACATGTTTTCAATGTGCAGTAGGAATTTTCTACTATAACTAAATATTTATCATTTGTTATTTTACATAAAAACATAAATTATCTAGTCAGGTTAGTCAAATTAATTTTAATACTTCCTCATTAAGACCACAAATATATATATATATATATATATATATATATATATATATATATATATATATATATATATATATATATATATATATATATATATATATATATATATATTATGAATGGCACTACATTTGCTTTATAAAAATCGTTAATAGTTACTTTCAGGATATCCTTAACTGCGTTACTTAGTTTCTTAAGTTTTAAAATTACTTTTTTACGCTTTAATGTATGGCCAACAACGTCTTCTTCTTTAATAATCTGTTAAATTGTAGATATCGAAAAATTTTTTCGCGAGAAAGCTATACCGATGTGGAGATGTATTAAACGCATTAAGGCAGATACCCATTAAAAAGTCGGCTACTGTGATACGTAGATAAATATGGGATTACTTTAGTTAAATGTAAATATAAACTTAAAATGTGAATTAAAAAAAATAATCTGGTTTTAACCTATTCGAAAATTGATTAAAATTTGACATGTAAAACAATCTTTTTAGTTAACAGATTATAGTGTCGGATTTTCAAAAGTAAGTCCCAACATAAAACAGTGGAGAGCTGGTGAACTATTCTTGGTAGGTTCTTAAGGCGCTTTGATTTGTGTAATTGTCCTTGGAGGACCCCTAAACATAAAATTTAAGGTCTGGCTGAAGGTTAGCAGTCCCCCACCAACCCTTGATTTAAAAAACTTCAACGGTTAGTAGGGGGCCGCTACCCTTTAGTCAAACCTTGTCTTTTATGTTTGAGGCACTTTAAAAATTTGTGTTATTGTTCTTGAAGGACCTCTTTCAAGGACAATTACACAAATTTTCAAAGTGCCTCAAGCACCTACTCAAAATTGTTCACTAGCTCTCGGACTAGTAGAAAAGCGGTGAACAATTTTGAGTAGGTTCTTGAGGCACTTTGAAAATGTGTGTAATTGTCCTTAAAGGACCCCTAAACATAAAAGTTAAGGTGTCTGGCTGAAGGTTAGCAGCCCCCTACCAACACTTAAATTGAAAAAAATCAAGGGTTGATAGGGGGCCGCTACCATTCAGCCAGTGTTTAGAGGTTTAGGAATCCTTTAAGGACAATAATTACTTAAATTTTTAAAGTGCCTTGAGAACCTACTTAAAATTGTTCACAAGCTCTCGGACTAATATAAACAGCAGTCCACTACACTCAAACATAAACAATATTACTTATTTTTTGTGTTTCTTTGTTTTGATAAAATAAATTAAAATGTATTACTAGTGCCATATTACATTTTTTGAGCATGCAAATCATAAAGTAGATATTGTTGCTACTAGCTTTATGCTTTTATAAATTATTTTATAACATAATTTAATTTAAGTTTTTAATATATTTAAAATATAATACTTAAATTATTTTGCAACTATATTTATTTAAAATTTGTTTTTTTCAGATTTTCACTTTAACATGCTTTCCCACAGAAATCTTGTCAAAAAGCAAAACAAAAGGAAAGTCAAGTAAAACAACCACCGAAGATATAGAAACAACTACTCGCAACCAGCCATATTAGCCATTGAGATTGTTGATCCAAATGAAAACTCTACATCAACAAAAAATTCCAAGAGAACTATTGAAAGTTCGCTGGGATACGGATACAGTATGTTTCATTATCATTATCATTTACTGTTATAAAAACAAACACAACTTGAAGTCCATTTTAAATAATAAAATTATTTTTAAATTAAAACACAACGTAAATTGACGTTTTAATTTGTTTGGTTAAACTGTCATTGAAATATTTAAAATATTGTTAAAAAAAACTTTCTATTTAAAATATTCTAATAATGATTTAACCAAATAAACCAAAACGTTTGTACATTTTATACTTCTTTTTAATGTTTTTTTCCTTGTACAAAATATATTAATGGTTAAATTTTTTTTATTATAATTATTATACGAATAATGATATGCATAATATAATTTTCGTCGATTTGATGTGCCAATTTAGGACTTAAAAGTTTATTTTCTCTTTTGATCATTTGGTTAACAATTTTTACAAAAATATCACTAAGCTGTTTTTTATCTGTACTATCTTAACTTGATATTAGTTGCACTTTATGTCATACCTTTACATTTTGATAAGTTAATTGCTTGACTCTGTCGAGAATGCCTTTAAATCTGTTTATGTTATGTTATTAATAGAGTTATTCCCAAATAATACCTTTATATTCTAGAATGCTTCTGACCAAATTACCATAAAGTAAGTGTACAATTTTCCTGTAATTAATATACCTACTTTTTTTAATATCAATATTTTACAGACTTTTTTACACTATACTACATTCAAGCTGAGTTTTTGATCAAAACTAATACCTCAATCAATAAAACTTGTCTTCCAAAAATAATTTTAAATAAACCACATTTCAGGTGAACAGTTTTTATATTATCCCATTGTCTTAATTATTGCTTTATTGGGTTAATATTGTTATATTCTACTTATTACTCGACTCCATACAAAAAATTTGTTAAAGACAGAAACCCGTATCATTGACCACACCGACTTCGACCGATTTATAAAATCAAATATATCCCTCATAAATCAAACAAATACAATGAGATATAATTAAGAACCCTAAAGAATATTTAGCAGTGTTGCACCATCCATAATCTCCAGTGCTTGATTTTCCGAAATTTTTCCAAACGCTTTTTGAAAATTTTACCCAGCGAAAAATTTTTAGAAACTCTGAGAGAAAAATTTAGATATTAATTTGGAGTCGGGGTTTTTTGGTTGAAAATTTGCACCCAAAATTTTTTAAATATAAAACATAAAGCTTATAAAAACTTTAATTTTTGAAAACCAAATTGATAGGGTAGTTAAATGGATTGTTTAAGTAAAAGTAATTTAGAAACTTTTTCTTTCTGAACTATTGGTCGTCGAATAAAATTGTAGAAAGAGCGATGCATTTTTATCAAATTTTCTACAAGATATAAAAGTCAAAAAACGCAAACTGCATTATGCTTGTTGCCCAAAAGCAATAAACAATAAAGGTAGGAAAAGCATAGTTTTTTAGGTTTCTTAGATTTTTTTGAGGAGTTCCATATTTAGCAACAAAAAACATAACTTTTGTTACGTTCGGTTTAATAGTGGTTGCATAACAATTTTGCATTCCAATTTCGTTTGAGAAAAATTGACAAAATTGCAGAGTCCTGAATATTGAATTTAGACATTAGATTTCTTTCACATATACTAGCTTTCAAATGTTTATTTTTATGAAAAAACGGAGCATTTTGGGCGTCCTTAGAAATTGTTTAAAATTATTAAAAAAAATTGCCACGAATTTTCGATGAAAAATTCTATTGAAAACAGAATTAAATGGACGCTTTTTTAATAAATAAAGTTGACAATCGGTCAAATAATTGGTTGCCAAGATACAGATTGCCGAAATTGACTGGCTTTGAGACAAATCTATGAACAATAACAAATTGCAACTTCTTGCACATGGCTTATATAAAATAACTATCTTATTTTTATTCATATTTTACTAAGATAATAATGTCAGAGCAAAAAAATATGTCTTTGTTAATTTGTTTAAACAAAAATTGTTCAAACATTTGTTGAGGACGACCAAATGGTCCTATTTTAATTTTTCAAAGTATGTTTGAAAGCTTAAGATCTCTAGTATATATGAAATAAAAATTAAATGTCTGAGTTTAATATTTTGGACTCTACAGAAAATTGCAAAATAGTCAATTTTCTCAAATAAAATTGGATTGCAAAATTATTGTGCAAGAACTATTAAACAGATTTTAACAAAATTTGGCACAATGTTCCATTATAGCTTAAGGTTTTATCTGGCCTCAAAAAAATCTAAGGGCCCAAAAATACCAGACACAAAACTACTTTTTTCAGCCTGTTTTTTTTTTGTTCATTGCTATTTTGCAACAAGTTTAATACATTTTGCTATTTTGGAACAAGCTTAATACATTTTCCTTATTTTAACTAATCCTGTCTTGTAAAAAGTTAAGTTAGAAATCTTTTATCTTTCTATAATTTTTTCTTAGGACCAACACTTACAAAGTTATGGCCGATTTAAATAGTAAACATTTTTTTCAACTTTTTATATTTAACAAATATTTTGCACCTTTCTTAAAGGAAGCATATCCCAATTCATCTTATACGAGTATACATCTTTCTGAAGAATTTTTAGCAAAACGTGCTGGCTACCTCGTACATCTAACAACATTTGTTCTAAGATTTAAAAATAAATATACCATCTCCCCGAAAATAAACCATTGCCTTAGACCAAAAATTTGGATGACTTCAAATAATATCAGACATTTTTTTTAATTTTTAAAATTTAAAATATTTTGTTATAATGGCTAAACAATTTTTTTTCTATTTTAACGAAACTACTATAATTATATTTTTGTTATTGCCTTGGTTTATTGGTCAGAGTTTTTCTTGGTTAGTTTTTCCTAACACCAAGTCACATTGCTTAACAAATCACCCTGTGATTTTAGTTGTAAATTCATTTTTTTTAGTTTCCCGTTCCAAAAACAAATTTTAATATTAGCTATTAAATATTCTAACACTAATGTAATCTACTTTTTTGAATTTTTAGATAATTTCGAAGCCTCAAAGCCAAGATACGAAGTGTACAAATATTCCCAGCATGATATTCCACCATACAAAGGAAGTCCTAGCCAGTTATTGCAAAGTTCTTCAAATCATCAGGTTAATGTACAAAAATCAGTTCAATATACCTTGCCCACGGTAAATCAACATGTTGCTAGTACCAGTAATATTTTACAACCAGGGACTACTTTGTACTCAAGTCTAAGTGAAAAAGGACAAGTTGGTGGTTTGGGACCTAATTTACCTCAAGTACCAAGTTTTGAACATGGTGGTGCTCCTGTTCCAGTAGTGGTTCTACGAATTTATCCACACCAGCTTCAAGATTCTACAATTCAAGCAAACTTACCAAAAAATCATCCGTTTGCAAAAAGTATTAATTCTCTTAATATTCAAACACTGCTTTCAAAATATCTAAAAACACTTAAAAATCCCGGATCTTTGGATCAGTATACCATCAATCAAGGATCATTTGGGCAAAATATTGGATATAACAGTCAATATTCAGCAAACCAAGGGTCGTTTGAACCAAATCATGGTTCAAGCAGTCAATATTTTGCAACGCCAGGATCATATGTTTCTCCGAGTCAGCACTCTACAAATCAAGGATCCTTCGGACAACATCTGGTTTCAGTCATATTCGGGGAATCAATGGTATATCAAATCCAGTTTCACATCAAGTATTCGATAAATCAGCTATCCACTACGATAGTGAATAGGTGTTATCTAAACCCTATTAAGACAGTGCAATTCCGGATCGATATTATATCAAAACGGCCTTATAGAATGCTTACAGATTATCAGGAAAATAAGGGCTCAAATTAAATTACAGCAAATTTAAATTCACCAAAGCCTTCGGCAAGTGAATATCACAGAAAAATATCAACAAGAACAGTATACAAATTACGATCGGGATGTAACAGTTCAATCAGCTCCTGTTAAATACGAAATAAAACATTATCAAGATGGAAATCAGTTAAGGTAAGCGGCTTATTGGGATAATGATTTATTGTATTAGCTTTACGAAACACCCTATATATTATGTGTTTATTGAATAGCGCCTAAAATTATCTTTTTAAAAATATATATGTGCCTATAATTCATTCATCCATTGTTGAAATATCCGCTAAAAAAACTCAAAATATTACCAATTTACTATATGAAATAAATCATAGTAACCATTGGAAAACAAAGTTATCAAATGACATTTCCGGTGGCAGGCGACATAACATTTAGTTGTCAATTCGTTTTTAAATTTTGATAATATTAAGTCGCAAAATGGTTTATACTGAAGAGGAAAGGAGGAAAATAATTCATTTCTTTTATAAGAATAATAAAAATGCCAGTGCAGCACAAGGCGATTATCCAGTTTTTCACCCAGGTATGCCGGTGCCGTCAAGAGGCACTTTCTATAACATAGAAAGACATTTTAGGATTCACAAAAATTTGCAAAGGAAAAAAAGATTAGTGAATATAGATGAGGACAAAGAATTAGAGATTTTATTATATTTTCAAGGTAAATGACTAATTAGGACTTTAAATTTTGTAAAATTAATTTAAATGTGTGTTTGTAGAAAATCCTTCTTTTTCAACTAAAGATGTCAGTAATTCGTATATGTGGATATCATCCATACAAAATTTTACCTGTTCAGAAGTTGACGGAGAAACAAAAAGTTAGTAGGCAAAATTTCTGCAGAGACATGCTTCAAAGAAAATTAAGGGATAACGATTTTTTCAAAAAGATATTATGGAGCGATGAAGCTACTTTTACCACGGCTGGGATGTCTAACAGGCAAAATAGTCATTTATGGGCATTAGAAAACCCCCGCGGAATGTGTGAAATAAAATTCCAAGGCCGAAGAGCAGTTCATGTCTGGTGCGGCATTCTCAACACTCAAGTTATAGGTCCTATTTTTTACGAATTTGCTTTAAATGGTGAAAGATATTTAGAGTTCCTTGAAAACGAGAAATTATTTGGAAAGTTTGCCTATTCGTCAGTATAATGACATAATCTGGCAGCAAGATGGAGCACCAACCCATAATGTCTTGGTTGTCCGCAATTTTCTCGACAACCGATATCCCATATAACACAGTTTTTAAAGAACGAAGCGCATCGTTGGAGGACTTAAGAAATAAAATTATATATTGCATAAATAATTTAGTCGAGGAAAAGCCGCATTTTATTATGAATGCTATTGATAAAATAGAAGATGATTACACAAAGTGCCTAAATAATAATGGCGGGCATATAGAAAATAATGAAAACTTTATATTGTTATTGTTAAATTAAATTTTTTATTGTGTTTTGTATTAAAATTGTTGATTATTTCAATGGTTACTGTGATTTATTTTATATGGTTAATTAGTAATATTTTGATTTTTTAATAGCGGATATTTCAACAATGGATGAATAAATTATAGGCAACATATATATTTTTAAAAAGAGAATTTTGGGCGCTAAGCAATAAACACATAATATATAGGGAGTTTCATTAAAAAAAGTATACAATAAGTCAAAAAGTTCACCGGTTTGTTTCTGTAAGTAGCAAATTCGGACGGTTTGGATGATACCGTACAATTTTTATCCGAATTTTTTTTTCTATCTGGAATAATAAGGTCGCTAGAAGCTGTCAAAATTTGAGGAAACACCCAAATTTACATTAAACTGTAAAAAAGTAAAACTGTTCAAAATATAATTAAAAATAACATTTCAATATTCTCCATCGCTCCGGTACGTGGAAAAAAATTGACTCGAGGTCAAAGGTTAAAAAAATAGGTTTTTCACGATTTTCTTTAAAACGGTACGTTTTGTCGTAAAATTACCTTTTATAAAAAATATAGATCATAAAATTATCTATAAAAAAGGTATTTATATTTTTTTTTCCTAAAAGTCACCGTTCCTGAGATATAACCATTCAAAAAGTCGTAGGCGTCATTGTATGCATAAGTACGTCACGTATACAGTGAGAACGTAAAAGCCATTTAAAATTCAGGTGTTTATTTTTGGGAAAAACGCTCGGACACGTCGATTTTAGTTTTTAGTTGCCGGTTTTTTTTGAAGTAATGTCATATATACCGGGTGACCCAAATACAAGTTATGACAATTTATTTCTTTTTTTTTTTAAACGGAAAGGACCATTTTTCATATTATTTTTAAATTCTGTATAAGATTCTAAAAAAATTTATGTATTATGTCCTATACCTAAATTCAACTGTTTCCGAGAAAAACAGAATTTTAAAATTTCAAAAAAAACCTTAACTAAACTTACCTACCTTAATTAATTAAGTATATTCTAGGTTACCTCATACTGACAGTATCGGTTGACGTCTGTCTTAAGCAATTTTGTCTAAAGTCAAAGTGCCCAGCCAAAGTTTTTCAATAAATTTCTAATTTTAAAAAATGGCACGCATATTGATGATAATCGGCTATGGAGACAGGATGCGCCCCAAATAGAAGTTTGTGGACTTTTCAATAACAAGTACCCTCGCAGAGAGCCAATATCTTGCTCCACTGTAAGTAAAATAGAAAAATATCGGGATTTTGGTCACGTCAGGGACAATGACACAAAAGGTCGACCTACGTTATCAGAAGATACACAGCTAAATGTGCTAGTGGCAGTTCAAGAAGACAACCATAAGGCTAGTCGCACTATTGCATCAGAAAATGATATAAGCCAGACATCCGTCATAAAATACTTAAATAAAAACAAATGGCATCCTTATTAAGTTCAATTGGTTCATGAATTGAATGAAGATGATCTAGATAGACGAGTCGAATTTTGCGAGATACTCATGAATAAGTGCAACAATGATCCACAGTTTTCAAAAAGAATTATATTTTCAGATGAAGCAACGTTTTGCCTGAATGGAAGCGTTAATAAGCAAAACTGTCGGTATTGGGCTACAGAAAATCCTCATTGGATGATGGAATGCCACACTAAATATCCACGAAAAGTTAATGTTTGGGCGGGCATTATTGAAAATCGAATTTTGGGACCCTTTTTCTTTGACGGAAACCTAAATGGACAAACATATTTAGAGTTTTTAGAAAATGATTTCGTACTATGTCTAGCGAATTTATATCCTAACCCAGAAGATCCTGATACACCGAGGGATTGTTTATGGTACCAGCAAGATGGAGCCCCGGCCCATTACACTCGCCCCGCACGTGAATACCTCGATAGGGTTTTTCCTGAGCGATGGATTGGCCGACGAGGTCCAGTTGAATGGCCAGCCAGATCTCCGGACTTGACCCCTTTAGATTTTTTTCTGTGGGATTATCTCAAATCTAAGGTCTTTGTTAACCGACCCAATAACTTAGAAGATTAAAAAATCAGGATAAGAGATGAAATAAGATTAATTGAACCTTACATAGTTAACAACGTTTTGAAGGAATTTGAAGATCGTCTCGGATACTGCCAGGAGGTTGGTGGAAGTCATTTTGAACATTTACTAAAATAGTTTTTTAATTTTATTAATTTTTTCTGAATAAATAATATGTTTTAATGTTTTAATCTAAACTGCATTTTCTCGGAAACAGTTGAATTTAGGTATAGGACATAATACATGAAATATTTTTAGAATCTTATACAGAATTTAAAAATAATATGAAAAATGGTTCGTTTCCTTTAAAAAAAAAAGAAATAAATTGTCATAACTTGTTTTTGGGTCACCCGGTATATATAACATTACTTCAAAAAAACCGGCAACTAAAATCGACGTGACCGAGCGTTTTTCCCAAAAATTAACACCTGAATTTTAAATAAATTTGTTCCAACCTTTACGTTCTTACTGTATACATCTCTGTAGCTGTAATATAAGTAAAAATATTTTTCTATCGCTAATTGTAACTTACATTTAAAATATAAAATATACACAAGTACAACTAGAAGAATATCAGGTAAAATAAAACCCTGTGTAACCTTGAGACAACATCTGTCTCTCTGTTTACATTTGTGCTCTGCAATTGCAATTAGCTTGTCTTCGTCCAACCTTAGTTGCTGCTCTTTAACATCTTTTTCGGGTATATTACCAAGTTCAAGTGTGGCATGGTTATCAGCTAGACCTAAAATATTGGGGTTGGAAGTTGGTCGATAATACATTAGAACCAATTCAGACTTTACTCCTACCTGCGCTGGAAAAACTGCTAAACACAATTTTTTTGCAACTGTAAAAAGGGATGCAGTGCTAAATGTGGTTGCAAAAAAGTTGAACTGTTTTATTCTCTGGCAAGTAAGAATTGTCAAGGCCGGTCATGTTCTATGTTGAATCACCAACAGCAGAGGATTCATTTGATACTGACGAACAGGCATGCAATATATCGCTATTGACGCAATTCACTTGCACCTAGGATAAAGAAGAAGAGGAAGAAGAAAATTAAAAAGAAGAACAACAAGAAGAAGTAATTGAATATTATGAATCGGACGAATAAATTTTTTCTACTGTTTTTTAATTTCCATCGCTTTTATCAATTCCAACCCCTAATATCTGTTATTATGCAATAGTTTCCAATTAAACAGAATCACAACAGACCTGTAGAATAGGCCTACTGGGAAAACCACGTTAAAAAAACGCGCTAAGTACACTACCTCAGAGGTGGCGGGGAAACGTGTGCATACAATGACGCTTACAACTTTTTGAATCGTTATATCTCAGGAACGGTGGCTTTTAGGAAAAAAAAATATTAATACGCTTTTTATAGATAATTTTTGTAAAAAGTTATTTTAGATAAAACCTACCGTTTTGAAAAAAATCGCAAAAAGCCAATGTTTTTACCTTTGACCTCGAGTCAATTTTCTTCCAAGTACCGGAACGATGGAGAATTTTGAAATAAAATTTTTAATTATGTTTTGGTCTAATTTACCGCACTAACACGATTTTGGCTGTTTTATTTTTTTCACGGTTCTTACGGTACTTTGGCGCTCTCCACCCACTCCATCGCGTCAAATTACATCACGCTTCCAGCACTTCGTCTTTTGTTACACACTTCGTGGAGTGGGACGCGTCGTGCGATCAAGCATATTTTATTTGTTATGATTTTCTAATATAAATGTCGTTTGTAAATGTCTAAGTGCATAACCTGTTTTTATAAACAATCTCCAAAATTAATGACATTAAAATAATTTATTTTTGTAAGAAAATTACCAATATTAGAGTGGTTACATTTTCATAGTTCTGATTAGGCCAGAAATGACAAATTTCATATACAAACTTCTATCCTCCCTTTAATTATTAGTGGATAAAGTTCCGAAATTACTAAACCTTTCTTTTTTTTTGGGTAATTAAGAAGCCTAATTACCAACTCCATTATTTACAACTAAAATAATGATGATTTTTCTAAACAAACTTTTACCCTTATTTTAACTGAATGTAATTGCAGAAAGCGGGTTTTCTAAAATCCTTTCTTAGCTGACGTCTCCAACTAATAATCTACCTACGTGCCAACTGTCATCTTCATAGTTCAAGTAGTTTTCTAAATGTCGTGATTAGCCAGTGTATGAATTTTATCTCTATTTTAACCCCAAATTAATTTTATCTGTTGTTTATTATTTTTTTGGTTATCTTCTTTTTTTATTTGATAATGTTTGATGCAAGTAATAATAGTTTTCCCGGACCTAAATCGCCCCAGCACGCGCCTGGTCGCATAGCCGAAACATATTCTATCTTTTTCTTAAATTTTAGTCATTTACTAAGCGCACGTAAGATATTTTAAATAAATAAGATGAAACAAACCAGTCTCTTTGCCCTTTATATGACCAATGGGAATGTAAAAACCTTAGATGGCTTTTTGCTAAATTTGTCTCCTTAATAGATTGGGTGTCCATTTGACATGGTGTTCATCTTAATACAACTTTTATTTTGTAATAGGTAGCCGAATTTACCCTAATAAATGTGGTTTCTGCTTTATCTTTAATAAAATATGCAATGCCTATGCAATTTTTTCTCAGAACTAATAAAGAACGAACGGGATATCAGGGATCTATTAGTCTTACACCTTTTTTATCTATCAATGTTTTTTTGCTTTTCCTTTTGTCTTTACAAATTTTTTTAAAAAAAAATTTTTTGCTAGGTTTTAATAATTTTAGTTATTTTACCCCCTGCAAGCCAAAAACAACAAAGCAAAAACTGCAACACCAGACCACAACCGCAATACTATTATTTCAACCGAAAACTCAAAATGACTACGTCACAGAGCCAAGCGTGAGTCAGTAATAAAGCCAGCCAGCAACTGGAATATAAAAAGACCGTACAAAGGGCTTACCCACTACTCCAGGTACTATACAGAAAATGGGGAAACCCGCACAATATAACACTACTATCAGGATGCCGGTCAACAATATACAAATGAAAATAAATTACTAACCGAAAACTCCCCACCAATAAACATATAGGTTGTATTTAAAACCAAATCAGGTAAATAGAAGTTTTGATTTAAAAAAGTGAACACAAAGGGGGATTGTTTGGGGTAAAGTTTTACCCCACTTCGATGGGCAGTTTTTAAAAATCGGCCATTTACTTTTTATTAAATTTTTTTAAAAATGCTACAAAAATCATTAAAATTAATTTTAAGTTTACTTTTTTTTTCCCTTTTTTAATTAACTGTTTTGCTCCCTATATCAGGATGGCCATTAGAGCCAAGAAAACTTTAATGAGTCTACTGCACAGTCCAACATGCTTTAGAATTATACGTAAAGAATCTCTAATGAGTCTAGAGTATACGCGTGGGTCCTGTTTTTTAAATTATGAAATAAATACTCCTTTAAGGCTTTGTGGGTGAATTCACATATTTATATTTGAACTTTTTGAGAATTACGTCTTGTTTAATGTGGCATGCGTCCAATATGTTTAGGGAATAGGTCAAGGCAAAAAAAAACCTCAATTTTTATAGGTCAGTTTACCCATAGTATTTTACTATTACTTATCTAACAACTGTACAAAAATTAGCAGGTTATTTATAAATTACATATTATTATGAATTTCACATTTTGAGTGTGTAGGTCTCGCAAAATGCCCAAATATGTTTTTAGCTTGATATAAATATTTTCTGATATTTGCAATATTAAATCTTATAAGTCAATACAAAAAAGGGTTGTTCTAAAATGTATATTCCTTAAATTGACATGTTTAGCGCATGCCACATCAAAAACGCTCAATTTTAAATTTTCGAAAGACAAAAAAAGTTGTAGGTTATTGTAGGAATGAATCAACTCAAAAAATTTCAAGCGAGTTTTTATTTAAAATTTTAAAGCCGGATCCAGGCCTAGCATTTGGAAGCTGCCTTTTGTATTTGACTTTATAAGTAAGATTAATTTTAAAAGTTTGTTATTATTTTAGGACGAGTTAAAACACCGAAACAGACCAAAGTCAAGCTAAAGAAATTAAAACAATTAAAATTCATATTCCGGAAAATATTGCCAAAGTGGAAATTCAAGAAACTGAACGTCCATATTATGGTGACAAACAAATAGCTCAGGACCAATTATCAGGTCTGTATCAACAAAATAATGGATATGAAAGGCAGTACCACAAGGCAACTACTATTTTTGCCGCAAGACTCAACTGAACAAAAGCTTACTATGGTAATGAAGGTAGTGCATCCAAAATGCTATATAAACGTTAACACGATACAATGGAAAATACTTTCCAAGGTGGTGTTATGCCAAAATATTTCTTTCAAAGCTCAAAGAACACAGAGAAAGAAAAAGAAATGGCTAGTGCAGCCACAACCAAAGAAGTTATGTCATTTGTGCCTCAATATTTCTTCCAAAGTGCACAAGATAATGAAAAAGAAAAGGGACTTAGTACAACAGTTACAGAACAGGCACTATCTGTTGAGCCTAAATATTTTTATCAAAGTTCAGAAGACTCTGAAGATGACAAAGACTTAGGTAGTCCAGCTATAACAAAAGAGAGGATGTCAGAAGCTCCACAATATTTTTACCAAGATTCTGATAATACTGAAGATGAAAATAAAAAATCTAATGGAGATTCACAAAATGTTGTATCAGTTACCATACCTCAGTATAATTTTCTAAGCCAGGATAATATGGAAAACAAAGAAAAAGAAGAAAGTACAGATACGACAAAAGATCTAATGTCAGTCTACGAGGAAGTAGCTTTTCCATCAACCACTTCTTTACCAGTAAAGAAAAGAGTAAAGAGTAAAAAGAGAACACAGATATAAAGATTAATACATATATTTATGTACAATTATAACAAAATAAATTAAAATTCCAAAGTATTATTTTCCTTTTAAGAAATACCATATTTATTGAAAAAAATAATTCAAAAAAAGATTGTTAAAAATATAAAGTAGCTCATAATGTAGCTGTGGGTTTGTGGTATTAAAGTTTATTAAACATTTTTTTTAAGCAGAAAACATATTGTTTTCTAGACATCATGTTTTTATTTAAAATATACAAGAATCTGGACAAAAAACAAGTTATTAGGTTAAACTAGGAAATTATGTGTTAGGTAGTATTAAGGTTTTTTCTGTATATATCCAAATTTTTAATATATTTTTATTATTTGTTTACACAATATTTGTTTTCTTACACAAAAACATTTAAAAAGGTAACCCATCATAAAATTAAATTGTTTCTTAATGACAATTTTAAGGCCACAGGGCCCAGGGCGGCCGCGCCCGGCATTGCATATCTAAAAATACACTATTAGTCCGGTCAAATTAGACCAAAAAATAAGAGTAAAGATACATAAATTTACATTAAGCTAAAAGTGGGTAAATTTGTTAAAACATATTTAAAAATAACATTTTAAAATTCTCCATCGTTCCGGTACGTGGATAAAATTTGACTAGGTCAAAGGTCAATAAAATGGGGTTTTCGCTTTATTTTTTTTAAAATGGTAAGTTTTATGTAAATTGTTTTTTTATGAAATTGACCATAACATTACCTAGAATAAAGGTAAAATAACTTTTTTTTTAAAAGCCACCTTTCCTGAGATATTGATTTAAAAAGGTGTGGTCATTGTATGCACATTTCTTTCCAACTCGGGGTGTCTTAGCGCCTTTTTTTAACGTGGTTTTCCCAGTTGGCCTATTCCACAGGTCTGTTGTTGTGATTCTGTTTAATTGGAAACTACTGCATAATAACAGATATTCGCAAGGGTAGGAATTGATAAAAGCGATGGAAATTAAAAAACAGTAGAAAAATTAATTCGTCCGTTTCGTAATCCTGAATTACTTCTTCTTGTTGTTCTTCTTCTTAATCTTCTTCTTTGTCTTCTTTTTGATCTCCTTCTTGTTTCTCATGATGGGTGTAAGTGAATTGCGTCAATAGCGATGTATCGCATAGTCTGTTCGTGAGTATCAAACGAATTTCTGTTGTTGGTGATTCTACATTAAAACACTACCGGCCGGGAATTCGTGCATGCCAGAAAACCCAGTCCAACTTTTTTGCAACTACATTTAGCACTGTTTTCCGTTTGACAGTTGAAAAAATTGTGTTTTTGGGAGTTTTTCCGGCGCAGGTAGGAGTAAAATCTGAATTGATTCTAATATATTATTGACCAACTTCCAACCCCAATCTTTTGGGTGTAGCTGATATCAAGTCACACCTAAAAAACTTGGTAATATACCCGAAAAAGATGTTTATGAGCAGCAACTGAGGTTGGAGGAGGACAAGCTAATTGCACTTGTTTTTTTATTTTGAGTGTTTTTTTAACAACAAATGCATATCGATACTTATCTAAGCAGGTATTCTCGATATTAATGATTAGATCTTCATTTTAGCTGATATTCTCGTAGTTATACTTATCTATATTTTATATTTAAAATGTAAGTTACAATCACCGATAGAAAAATATTTTTACTTATATTACAGCTACAGATACGTGACGTACTTATGCATTCAATGACGCTTACAACTTTTGAATTGTTATATTTCAGGAACGATGGGGAATTTTATGTTATTTTTTAATATATTTTTAACAATTTTACTCACTTTTAGCTTAATGTAAATGTATGTACCTTTGAATGTCTAGATTGACTGGAGTATAAAGGAGCTAAACAATGTTGGATCCAAAATTTAGCAAAATATTTAAATGTTTGAAACAAGATTGACAAGTTTGGCCTCACTGTCCGTTGAAACCAAGATTTTACTAGTATAACCAGAAGGTTTGCTGACAAATAAACGAGAAAAATAAGGTTTTAGCTAATTTTTTATATTTTCATTAAATGTTTTGTGTTCAACCGATGACAGCAATACACGCTCATTGCTTAGCGTTATATGAATTCAATAAAAATGATGTACCTAATTAATTCAAACTTTTAAACAAATTTATTTAAGCCTACTAGATATTAAATACGCACATTTTAACATTACACAAAAAGGTTTAAAAAACACAAAATATAAATTAAAAAAACAAATAGGAATAATTAAATAAAAAAGAAGATAACTAAAAAATAATTACCAATAAGATAGGTACTAACACCAATGTAGGTAACTTTAAACGCTCCCTTTTCTGGAATAACTTGTTAATAACAACTACATCTGCAGATATATTTGTTGTTATACCAGGTTCGCAGGTCACCAGAAACAATGCTTCCCAATTCTTCTGTGTATTTAGCGGTAACCTAGGCTCTAGGGCTTACGAAGGCCCTTCGAAGCAACTTAAAAGTGGCCCCAAATTCCGGTATTCGGTGGACAGCACGCACCTGTGTACTGACATAGCGTAAGTATCTCTAGCGAAATACAAGACAGTTCATAAAGGTTTTTATGTCTAAAAAGAAAAAAAAACCTCTGTAGACAGCAGGTTCGATGGTCTGAATCGTTTTGGGAAGAAGGAGTGGACAAAGTGAAAAAGAATGCGTGAATATAGCACTTGAAGTTGTTCTTTTAGTAGCTGCTATTTAAAATTAAAAGATTTTCTTTAAATGAAATTAGACATTCTTAAACTTGTAAAAGACTTTAATTCACAGATATGGGAACAGAATGCTAATCAGAGTCTGATTGATAATACCTACACCAATTTTAGCTTCTAGGTTTAGAAAACATCTTTAAAAACTGGATACTAGTGTAAAGTAAGTAAGTGTAAGAATAAATCAAGGGTACTATTATGAAAATCAACCAATCTTCTTCTTCTCCTTCTTCTTCTCCTTCTTCTTCTTCCTGGAGCGTCTTTCACTACCGGAGCCAGCGCAGCCTCTGGGCTTTTGCCTAATCTCTCATTGTCTTTTATACCAACCTCCCATTAGTCTTGTTCCTTCTACAACCCAAAACTGAACTAACTGATACTAAAAAATGATGTGTAAATACCATCAGAAGGTTTGAGTAGAAGCAGTCATTTTGGTTCACTTGATACATCCTTAGGTTAAAGGACCCTTAATTTTGACCAAAATATACATATCTGTACAAATATTAGCCTTTATATTTTAAGTCTCGTATCTTAAAATATCCTGTTTAGATTGTGGTTGATTTTAAAGGCCGAGTAATGATCGCTTTGTTGAAGTTAGCAATGGACTTAACAGTTGTTAAATTTAACAAAGAATGAATTGAAAAACCTTGACAACGCAGCACATTTTTAAACATTTCATGGTACCTAGATAACAAAAATAGTTTAGTTCGGAATTTTGCGTTTAAAATCCATTAAGCCTAAAAAATATTTAAAAAATAATTACCTTGCACAGAATATGAATAAAATTGGTTCAGCACAACAAAGTAATTTTAAATATTTTCTTTAAAAACAAGCAAAACAATAGATAGCTCGAATGACCAATACTGCAGAACTTTTCTAATTTGGGTTTTTACCAGGTTTTTAATATAATTCATGCCTACCTAATTTTATTGGTACCTTTCGGTAGATAGATTTATCTAGAGTAGACAAAGTATTTGCTTTATTTTCCTAGAAAATTAATGTTTTATTTACAATTTATTTACAAAAGTTTTATTACTTACCACTCTTTAATAAATGGAATAGACACTGCTATAGGTTTTAATTTTAATGAAAATCAACGTTTTTATCATTGTAAAAAAACAAGCAAAACTTTTATTATTATTAAATTTTCAAACATTCTTCTTACTACTCTTTTCTTACAACTAACGACATCTATGCTTTTATTTTAGAAACAGAGTAACACTTCTAACATCCTAAATACTAAAATCTAAAGATGTTGACATTTTTAATAACCAGAACCTAACTTATAATAGTTTCCTTAAACATTAATATACATCACTCCTCTTTAAAACAAAAAAAAGAATAAGATTACAACATTTTTCCCTCACTTTACGTGCTGATTATGGGCGGACGGGGCATATACTATTCTCCGCCGACTAATCAGCACAAACCAAGAGAGAAAAGTTGTACTTTTATTCGTTTTTTTCTTACACACTGTGAGACTTGATCAAACATGTATTTTGGCAAAATTATAATATTTAGTAATGCAACATAAAAGCAATAGGATAGTTAGCGCCTAGATCATTAAATTGAAACATTTTGCATGCTCTCGCGATGCAGAAGAGATTGCACTTACTTGAAGCTTACGTTTTCAGCTTGCATTACTAAATATAATAATTTTACAAAGATACAGGACCGATCAAGTTGCGTAAGAAAAAGACGAATAAAACTACAACTTTCTCTGTTGGTTCTCGTGCTGATTAGTCGGCGGTGAATATTTGCCACCATCCACGCCACTACTCAGCACGTAGGTAAGGAAATGTTGCACTCTTATTCTTATTCTTTTTTTTACGTGGAGTGTTCGCACGACCAGGGCTGCCTCTAGTAGTATATATCAAAGGTTGCGATAGATAATCTAAATAGCTTATTTCTAGCGACGAAAAATTTTCCGCGCCTCAGAGCTGGGTGTACTCTAAAAAGTTTAACAATAAAAGGGAAATTATTATGTAAAGTCATAAAAAACGCTCGTGAGCTACTCCAAACCCTATCTCATCTAGCGTTCGTGTAAAAATTATTATATGTATATGCACTTTTTCTAAAACCAAGAACATCTTTTCATTGCGATGCAAAATTTCTTAGATCAAGTTTTACACCCTAGAGTGCGTTTAACTTGGATTTCGACAAAGGCCTTGCGACGAATCGGACCTTTACCACATTGGTGATTTAAGCTATCTATTGTGCTGCTTGTTTTTAAAGAAAATATATAAAATTACTTTGTTGAAATGTCAACTAACTTTTTTCATATTCGGTGCAAGGTAATTATTTTTAAGTTTTTTTGATTTTGAATGCAAATCCCAAACTAAATTATTTCTGGACAAATAGTTAACGTTTAAGTTATTCCCTGTTGCCAACAGTGTTTATTTTTACCTCTTTGTTAAATTTAACCCATTGTTAACTCCATTGCTAAGTTTAACAACGCGTTTATCACTCGGCCGTAAATCTTGCAAGCACTACAAACAAAAACATGTTTTTTTTTAAATGTTCTTTATTACTTTACTACTACTAGCTCTAGCTCTATATACCTATTTTTAAGTTTCTACGCTATTGTTGCCTTCAAAAGTAGTTCTTAAACACATCCCAACAAAATTATTTACCGGTATTGATAAAAAGCATTAAGTAGGAATACGTCGCTTTAAGAATCTAGAATAAAAATATATTTTAATGAATAAAGTGGTACGTCAATCAGATCTTTATTTTTCATAATTTACAAAAATTGAACGTTATTAAACTTGACCGTTTATAGGTTGGGTGTAGATGCCGGATCTGCTAGCCATCCTTCTCACTTTTCCTCGACAATATTTCATTTTTGTCCGAGAAGGATTTTAATATGAAACTGTTCTGTGTTTCTTTGAAAATGTTAGGCAATGTTATGATTTTAATAACACTAAAATCCTGGACTTCCATTGTCTTTATTTGTCAATTGATACGTTACGGTATCTTCAACCGTTTTCAAGTGAAAACTAAAAACTATCTTAAAACCTAGGACTTATATACTATTCCTTGTTCACCGAAGTTGACCGACTTTTCACGGTTCACCAACGTCTGCCAGATATTCAGAATAACGACACTAGGTTTGCTAAATACATTTTAGTTGTTTGCAATTACTACAGCTTCTTAAAATTTTCTTCTCTTTCAGTAGATTTCTTTATAAATAATTTTTGCTTCGACCATTGTATGCGGTGTTGTTTTGTCCATGCGTGTTCAACAATCTCTGATTTCGACGTTTCACCTCGTTCCGTATTTTTTTATTATTTTTCACTCTAATTTCGAGTGGTCTTTTTGTTACCCCGATGTATACCTCACCACATTTACAGGGAATTTGGTAGATACAGTCATGTTTTAAAACATTGTTGTCCGGTCTCGTCTTAGTAAGTATACTTCTTGAAGTGATTTAGGATTTAAACGCTGTTAATATTAATATTATTCGGTATTCTGCGATTTTTTTCCGAATTTCCCTTAATATACGGAATAATTATAAATATTTGGTTTTGTGGAGTCTTGTTTAAATTAGAGTTTTTTGCCTTATCTTGATATTTGTCGATTGTTGCCTTAACCAGTCTCTCGCTGTAGCCGTTCTGCTAAAGATCCCCAGTTATATTACTTATTTTGCCTTGCAGGGATTCCTTACTGTTACATAAGGTCACTGCGTGGTTATATAGAGTACGTGACGTAACTACTTGGGATTTAAGATCTCCTGGACTATTTACAAATAAAAAAAGAGGGTGCTGACGTTTTACTATTATTAAAGAGTATTATAAATAGATCGTCGATTAGTTTATCCGTCTTTATACTTACCGAAATAAATGTTTCCAAAGACATTGCTCCAAAGGGTCCAATTAAAAATTTTAGAGGCCTTTGAGCTCGAGCAATAAAAAAGAACATCATCTTTTTAACTTCGATACTTTGCTCGTACCAATTACTTTTCCAAATGTCCATGGCTAGGTTTTGACTCTACAAGTTTTATAAAAAAGTAATTTAATAATTAATAATTTATATTTTTGTCATATGTAGGACAAACTCAGCCTGAGGCTCTTACATTAAAATTTAAACAGTTTTTTTTTAAGAAAAAAAGTCGGTTCTTTTAAATTTATTAAACAAAATTTTTTATTTAAAAAAACTAATAAAAAATACAAGAAATATATAAGTACTTTTATTCAAAAGACCATTTTATTGCTTTTCTACATGTTTTTTCAGATTAATCTAAAATCTATAACAGAAATCTAAAAAGCAACAATTAATGTTATCATGTGAGGTGTTTGGGAATAGCAGCCTACTTTTATGGATTATTTGTAGAATTTTTTTATCTAAAGGAATAATTTAAACAAAGTTGTTCTAATTAAATTAAAAATGGACAAATATTTTCATTATTGTGGTAAGGGTATTAACATTTTTATTAATGTTAGTACCTATTTAAGAACATCTAGAAAATTATAAGCAGAAAATCAAAAGTCAATCAAATAATCAAATCAAAATAATTTAACTATGGGTTATCAAAACAATCTTCGGGTCAAGGTTTATTTAATAATAATTATAGACTAAAATAAAACGCTAATTATATAGCACAATTATAAATAATACTCTGCTGCCTTTGCTTACTGTTGAAATAATTTAAGGAAACGCATTTAATTAATTAACTTACCACCATTCTTATCATTGAAGAGAATGAATCCATATCACAAGTTTAAAAAAAATAAAACAATATTTAAATAATTTTAATTATGGTTTAATTACTGTTTTTAGGTTTATTCTATGTCTTAAAAACTGTGGTCGCCTTATCACCAAAAAGTATTTTGCATTTTTCCAGGATTTTTTAGTTTTAAAATTAATTAACGATTCTTAATTTCAAAGACAATTAATCTTCATCAAAACTTTTAAAAAATTTAAAACAATATTTAAATAATTTTAATAATGGTTTAATTAGTATTTTTGTTTTTTTATGCCTTAAAATTTTGGCCGTCTTGTCACTAATTTTTTTTGCATTTTTCTACGGTTTTTTAGATTTCCTTTCTAGGTGAATTGCAAGTTTTTAAGGGTCAATTGACATTGTGCACTTTCTTTGTTCATAAGCTTTTTACCCTGGAACCATGCCCGCAGCGGTCCCTTTTTGCAGTTCTAGCAAGTAACCCTAAGAATATTTAGAAATAAATGATTCCGCCATAGCAATAATAAACATATCTAGAACATATATAACTGAGTCACCTTAGCCCATCAAATGTTAAAACCTCGGAACCCGGCGACTGTGTATAAAATTTAGTTAATATCCTCTATAAAAATGTTTACCCCTTAAAAATTGCCGCTTTGTCCGAAAAATGTAAATTTTTTATAAATAAAAACAAGATGTACCACTGCGCGCACTTTATCTCGATACCTTATGCGACAAGCATAAGAGTGAGAGAGAGGTGACGATATTCTTATTGGTTATTTTTGTAGCTATAATTTACTAATAATTAATTAATAAATAATAATACATAAATAATAAATAATTAAATTATTATTAATCCTAAAAATGTATTTAAATTTCAATTAAAAATAAAAAAATATTAACATGTTTGGATTTAGGTTCTACTTCCTCTCCAGTTGAAATATCGCCCTATGTCGTTGGTTGCTCACTATTCTTCAGGGGAAACCTTTTTGCATGTAATTATAAATTTAACATCATTTTTTCTTAAATAAATTAAATAAACATTAATTGGCAGCCTGAAGGATGAATTATGATGAATTAAAAAATTCAAACCCCCAAAAACCACCTCTATTTCAGAAATCCTTAAAAAATCTTAAAAAATCATCCAACTGTTTGAAATTTATTTTATCATATAGTGATATTAAAGTAGGGTGTCTTTGTTGTTTTTGTTTTTATCATTTATCTATACATTTCAACCCTTATAAATACCACCCTTACAAAAAAATTAAAATTATAATAATTTTTTCAATTGAATTCAATGAATTTTTTATTATTTGGACTAAAAGGTAGTAAAAGGAAGGATATTTATTTTATCAACATCCTCCTCACTCTCATCTTCTTTTTCTTCTTCGTTCTCATTTCTTTCTTCTTCATTTTTGGGCCCCTCGCTCTCGTCTTCCTCCTTGTCCTCATCAAGTCCATAATCAGAGCACTATTTTGGCAATTGTCCCAACTGCATGTGAGACATATTGCATTGCAGAAAAGTCCTTCTTTTCGGCAACCTCACCCTGTACCGCACCCTTTCTTACAATTACAAAAAATCATTTTTAACAACTCTTCAGGTTTTCATTGGACTTACTACTCCTTCAATGTTAACCCAACACCCATCAAGTGGATTGATACTTGTATTACCCAGCCACAACCGGGTTTGCAAGTAAACATATATATATATATATATATATATATATATATATATATATATATATATATATATATATATATATATATATATATATATATATATATATATTAATATATATATATATATATATTAATATATATATATATATATATATATATATATATATATATATATATATATATATATATATATATATATATATATATATATATATATATATATATATATATATATATATATATATATATATATATATATATATATATATATATATATATATATATATATATATATATATATATATATATATATATATATATATATATATATATATAATGGGGACCCGACGAAGTTTGAACTTTCCTTCAGGACTATATAACAAAATATGTTCCTCTGAGGTAACGGAGTTGCACTTGTTCTCTGACGGATGTCCAGGTCAAAACCGTAACACCGTAACCATACAATGGTCCGATTCCTGCTTGCACTACAGGCAACTAAACGTTTCAAAAAAATTTATCACTATTTTCCTGTGCGAGGGCATTCATTCTTACCTTGCGATCGCGATTTCGGCACCGTCAAGCGAGTTTTTAAAAAGCACGACAGGGTGTACACTCCTGAAGATTATGATGAGATGATTAAGTCCGCAAGAAAAACTTTACCATTTACTATTCACCAAGTCCAATCGTCTGACATAATTAACTTTAAAAATTGGTGGCCTGTAAGCTACAAGAAAACGTGCACCTCGGTTCGTGCAAACAGAAGCAACACTAGAACAGAAACGTTTACCATTTCCAACTATAGACAGTTTCTTTACGATAGCAACACTCCTGGCTACGTCACAACATGGGAATATATTGATGGGGATCGTTCTTTACCTTTAAACTTTTGAAACAGAATAAGGAGAATCCGGCTCTTCCCACCGAAAAGGTTTATACAACCCCTGTCCCAATAAACCAGAAAAAGATTAATGATATTAAGAAAGTAATGCAATATATTACGGGAGAAAAACTAGAGTTTTATTATCATATAACTTCTTGGTGTACTACAGAGGCCGAAGAAGATCCCTAAATATTTTGTTCAAATGTTTTTTTCTGTTCATTTATACTAAATAAACGTTATTTTGGTTTTTAGTCGTTTTTTTACGTATCTTTTTTCTCTTGAGTTGAAAAACAGTCTTTTTAAGGGCATAACTCAGTAGGTGATTTTTTTAAATAATAATAAGTATTTGTCTAATTCAAAAATGACAAGGGCTAAAACTTTGCTGTGTAGTTAAAGGTTGTATCTGAAATAATTTTCAAATTATATGGTTTTTATTGATTTTCTAAAAACTACTATTTGGGACATATACTGTTTTTCATCTCAACGATTCACTTATAATGTGTATTCGTCAACACTCCAATATACGAGTTCTGATTTCTACAAAATATGTTATTGCTTTTTTGACCATACCTCGCTTAATTTTTAAACTATTAAGTCCTACAAAAAAACATATTTTTTAACTCTTAATTTTAAAATGTCTGGGGTTGAACTTCCTGAATATATTACAAATTTATAAATAAAGTGAATTGTAAAGTGAAAAAGATTATTTTCAATAGGGGTGGTAATTAGGGGGTGATTTTCACAATTTTTTCATAAAAAATAGAGATCAACTTTATTTTGGCCATAACTCGCTTAATTTTAGTGCTAGAGACTTTAATAAAAATAAAAAATAAAGGTTTTTTTCAAGTACTTCTAAAAATGTTTTATGAGCTTTCCTCGGAAAATGCATCATTTTTTGGTTATATTAAGTTTGTACATTTGTCTATGGACATCATAAATCCATTCTTATTGTTTTTTAAAAACTACATTTTCGGTAAGAATGATTTTTTCAATAAAATGCTTACTTTTCGAGTTATTTACGAAAAACCGTTTGAAAACGTGTTTTTTTTTTGGTTAAAAAATTGATGTTTTCAATTGCAAATAACTCGAAAAGTAATGCCTTTCTGAAAAAACTTTATAAAACAAAAGTTGCTTGAAATTAGTCAATCTTTTCATTTCCGAACTTATTTTTAATAAAAAAATTCCCACCCCCGAGAAGGGGTGGCCTTCACCTCCAGGAAAAAAGCAACTAATTTTATTGGGTAAACTTTGTTCAGTAGAATATAAAGAATAATATTTCATTGGATATATATTTTTTTGACAGTCCCTGGGTTCCTAGGTAAATATCTAAGGTGACTCCGCTAATAGTTATACGTTCCTTTAACCTTAATATAATAGCTTTTTAACCGACAAGGGTGTGTTTACCTGATACATTACTTCGTTAGCGTTAAAATAGTATATGACCAGTCGTATAATCATCGTTAACATAAACTCGCCAACAAAAATTATATTTTGTATATTTAATTCCATCTAAAAAAATTATATATTATTATATTATAGTATGCACAAGTAAAAACGTACAAAAAAAGTAAATGTCAAAAGCTACTGTCAAACAAAAAAGTAAAATATTGAATTTAATTTCACGAAAGTAAAGCAGGCAAGCTTCACCTCCTATCTTAAAATAGGCTGCTGTAGTGTTTTAAAACTAAAAAATAAAAATAATGACATAAATTTAAGCATAAGTTCCTTACTAGTAAGGACAGGCAAACAAAGCATATTTTAAGAAGGCAATCTGGATTGCTAGTCAAAATATGGATCTTTGGATCGATTTAGGTTTCCCAGTTCTAAAATTCGTGGGGTCCAATCTCTAATGGACCATTAGAGCCATTAGACCTAAGACGATCCATGGTTAACTTTGGACAAGCATTCCAAATTGCCATCTTAATATATGCTTTATCTGCCTGTCCTTACTAGTAACGGTTACATCGTATTTAAGCGTATTTATAGTATTCATAAATTCCTTGTTTCTTACATTTTAAGTTGTAACTTTTATTATTAGTTATACGTAAAACTGATCTTGTTCTTAACGGACTACTCCTGCATGGTTAAATTTGGACTAGCATTTTAGATTGCCTTCTTAAAATATGCTTTATTTGCCTGTCCTTAGTAAAAGGTTCATTAGAGATTGGACCCCACGGATTTTATGTCTGGGAAACCTAAGACGATCCCCAGACATAAAATCCGTGGGGTCCAATCTCTAATGTACATTTACTATAAGGTCAGGCAAATAAGCAAGACAATCTGGAATGCTAGTCTGAATTTAAAGATGGATCGTCTTAGGTTTCCCAAACATAAAATTCATGGGGTTCAATCTCTAATGAACCTTTTACTAGTACGGGCAGGCAAATAAAGCATATTTTAAGAAGGAAATCTAAAATGCTACTCCAAATTTAACCATGGATCGTCTCAGGTTTCCCAGACATAAAATCCGTGGGGTTCAATCTCTAATGGACCTTTTACTAGTAAGGACAGGCAAATAAAGCATATTTTAAGAAGGAAATCTAAAATGCTACTCTAAATTTAACCATGGATCGTTTCAGGTTTCCCAGACATAAAATCCGTGGGGTTCAATCTTTAATGAAACTTTTACTGGTAGTGACAGGAAAATAAAGCATATTTTAAGAAGGCAATCTGGATTTCTAGTCCAAATTTAACTATGGATCGTCTTAGCGACCATTAGAGATTGGACCCCACGGATTTTATGTCTGGGAAACCTAAGCCGATCCATGGTTAAATTTGGGGTAGCATTCCAAATTGCCTTCTTAAAATATGCTTTATTTGCATGTCCTTACTAGTTACGGTTACAACGTGTTTAAGCGTATTTATAGTATTCATAAGTTCCTTGTTTTTTACATTATAAGTTGTAACTTTTTTTATTAGTTATAAGTAAAACTGATCTTGTTCTTAATGGAGTACTCCTGCATGGTTTCAGAATAAAATCCATGGGGTCCAATCTCTAATGAACCTTTTACTAGTAAGAGGAAAAAAAAAGGCAAAAAAGCATATTTTAAGAAGGCAAACTTTTTAAAAAAAGCTACTCCAAATTTAACCATGGATCGTCTCAGGTTTCCCAGACATAAAATCCGTGGGGTCCAATCTCTAATGGACCTTTTACTAGTAAGGACAGGCAATAACGCATATTTTAAGAAGGCAGTCTAGATTGCTAGTCCAAATTTAACTATGGATCGTCTTTGAGACTATTAGATATTGGACCCCACAGAATTTATGTCTGGAAAACCTAAAACGATCCATGGTTAAATTTAGACTTGCAATCTAGATTGCCTTCTTAAAATAAGCTTTATTTGCCTATCCTTACTAGTAAAAGGACCATGAGAGATTGGACCCCACGGATTTTATGTCTGGGAAACCTTAGACGATCCATGGTTAAAATTGAAGTAGCATTCCAAATTGCCTTCTTAAAATATGCTTTATTTGCCTGTCCTTACTAGTTACGGTTACACCGTGTTTAAGCGTATTTATAGTATTCATAAGTTCCTTGTTTTTTATATTATAAGTTGTAACTTTTATTATCAGTTATAAGTAAAACTGATCTTGTTCTTAACGGAGTACTCCTGCATATGTTAGACTTTTTCTTTGGGTATATCCAAGTACAACCAAAGACAATTATAGTTTTTACTATAGACGCACAAAACAATGCTATAAAAACAAACATTGTTGCCAAGGCTAAAATAATGGTAACAGTAAATAGAAATAATTCCAGTACAAAATAGGCCAAATTCGTTGTAATAATGATTTAATTTAATTTTGTTTTTGCTGTATAATAATAAAATTTAAATTACGTAAATTTTAACTTTGAAAAATTAAAAAATATATTTACAGTTGATGGGATACATGATGTTAAATATGTTTTGAAATTTTTTTAATTATATTTTTTTATGACATCCACACATAACAACAAATGCTGAAATTACATAAAAAAATTAATATTTACTTAATATTGAAATCAAAGTCAAAGAATAGCATCTTTAAACATCACAGGTGCTATAAGGACTACACCGACTAGAGCCATGGGGGTGATATTGAACCTCACCTCCCTTGATATATTTGTAAAGGAAGCGGCCTTGATGACTCTAATACGCCATCGCATGGTCGGTCTAGATACTAATGTAGGCACTGGCTTAACTGGACGACGCCTGTGAAGGGATGTTACAGGGGAACTTGCAAACCCTACACTATCAACATAAAGGGAACAATACCAATAAAAGGCGAGTCTAAAGGAACCATTAGCCTGTACACTGACGGATCTAAGACCAAGGTGGGCACAGGCTGTGGCATATACTCACCAACCATAAACCCAAAAATCGGACGAATAATGGGCGTCGAACCCAGCGTGCTTCAATCCGAACTGACAGCCATAACCATAGCGGCTTACGAAATTAAAAGCCGCAACGACAAAACTAGTTGGTCCCATCCCCACCACTGGTTTGACAACAACAGCGATTAAAGACTTCGTTAAAGAATACTCTCATCGACTGTTTAAAGAAAAATGGGATGATACTACGAACTACAACTTCGCAAAAATAACGCTGAGCTACCCAGACAAGTAAATAGCAAAAACCAAACCTTATGATGTCCAGAAGGAACCTCCGAACACTAACGAGCGTTCTAACTGGCCACTGCGGGCTACGAGGACACCTATTTAAAATGGGTCTAACAGACACAGAATTACGTACAACTGTGAACAAGAAAATGAGACCGTGGAACACATTTTTTGCGATTGTCTCGCCCTCACATTTAAACGGAACTCCATGCTAGCCATTACTGGCCAAAATTAGGGAGATTCCACATAAAGACGTCATCAACTGTTTCAAATCAATAGGTTGGACGACGCAGTAAATCTCCCGCCTGCAAGAGGAAGCACAAAGGACCTACTGAGGTCTAGGTGCAGTGGTATATTACTACCCTTTGAACATTCAGAATATTGAGAAATAAAACGATCTGATTCCTTTTTCGATTTAAAAATACATAAATAAATAGTTTTCTTAAGTTAAGTAACTTTTTATTTTTGTTTAATATATTGCATATCGTGTGGCTGTTTTTATGTTGTACCTTCTCTGTAGTGGTAATAAGACAATGAGATGTGTATTCCCTTTTCAGGTGCGTTTATTAAAATATCGAAAAATATTTGTCAACAGTAAAATTTCTTTTTACTCACATCCACTGAACTGGCCTTTAACAAAGTGTTCTATTTTTCATAAACTTTTTTTATCAAATTCGGAAGCCCTTGTTTAATGTTAAACAGACAGACATAAAATATTGTTTTGTTTTAATAGAAAATTGATTTTTGGTCGGACCAAAGTAATGAATTAAGACAATCCCGATGGCGTTTAACCCGAAGTCCTACTTAATAATGGTCTGAATTTAATCTTATTACAAATAGTCACAAATTCATATAAATATTCGGACTATGGTTTCTTGCTAATCAAGAATATTATATATTGTACTTTAATTATATGGTAAGTTGTTATTGTTTAAAATTTATTTTTAACCATATATTACTTCGGAGGCAGTACAAGGCTTGTTGGGTCAACCTTTATTAGTTTTTGAATAATGATAAAGAAAATATTTTCATAAAAACAATCTGCTAGACATGTAAATCAAAATTTTAAAATACCTGTCTTCTTAATCGTTCTTAATAAAGAGTTTTTTACCTAATATTTAAAAATTATAAAATTTAAACCGAGCAAACGTTGTGTGGGTGAAATTGCCTAAAGATTCAATGTTTATGCTACTTAAAATATTTTTAACACCTTCTGGTAACTCCTTAAGCTAGCCGCCCAACATTTTCTTTTCTTTCTAATGGGCTTAAAAAAAGACAGAGTCGTTTCATGCATAGAACCACAACTTTCAAATAGACTTCCGCTTGTCTATTTCAACATTAAATTTGGTTTTTAGGAGCTTTTCATAGTAAATTTATATAACTTAGGTTGCTGTTTGACAAAAAAAATAATGTAGCAGAAGACTTATGGGTTCTAGGAAGCTGGTTGGGAATATTATAAAAATATAAACAATAATGTAAATTAATTTTTGTCTTTCCTCTTTTTATCCCAATTAATGGCCCACATAATTATAGGTAAAACTGACCACAAATTTTAAATTATGCAGTAATTTTAAACAACTCTGTACTTACATTTCATATTATATATGACGCTTAATTTCATTATTTTCACCTTTTTGTTCACATTAAAAGTTTAGTTTAACGAAAAACTTAATGTTTAATTATAATTTAAAAACCAATTATCATTCCACTTATTAAATCAAGACCGCTGCGTAGCTTCATGCAGATATAATAAAATATTTTAATAAAATTCTGGGCGTCTATAGTAAAAACTATAATTGTCTTTGGTACAGCTCAGGTGAGCTAAATAGCTTACCTAAGCGGCACAATTTGAAAATTTAAATTGTGCCGCTTTTATATAACTACTTACCACCAACAATTGAAGAGTTATTGTCGCTAATTGAACAGAACATTGTAAAAAATCAAACAACATGACATATTTCATTGCTTTGTTAAATGTATTAATGTAGCTAAAACGGAAAATAAATATTTAAAATCTAATGCCAACCACATTTATTCTAAAATTCATATGACGAGAAAATTCGCCGTCCTGGCCTTAGGGATTGCCGGAGTGTGGGCAACATACTTTATTTTACCGGATTGTACAGGCAACAACAATTATTTAAATTATGCTCTTTAAAATGTTTTGAAAATCTTAGAACTTTTTTATTTAAACTTGTTACGTAATGCCACAAAATGACTGGTGAGTAATCATAGCATTGTTTTTTTTATTATTTATATTAGTATTTTATTATATCTAGTCGTCACTTTAAATGCACAATAATGAAAGTGATTTAAACCATTGGCATCTGAAACGATCTTGGCGTAGAAATTCATAGTAGCATAAACATAAAACGGACATTGGGAGGGTGTTTAATTAAATATCCCCAAAAGATTTAAAACTGTGAACAACTTTTATTAATTTTTACAACTTTTCTTTAGGTATCTCTTAAGTTATATTGGTGCATGTAAATTAATTTGGAAAATAATTTATTAGTAGTAGTTTTCCTAAAACTTTATAGTTTTTTCTTACCTTATAATTTTTTGATGTTCCTTTATTAGCAATATAAATTTTTCTCTATATATCTGATCTTTCATAGATTTGTTTATTGAGTTAATGTTATTATGAGTAAAATTTCTTAATTTGTAACCCAGTATTTGGACCTTGCTTAGTGCAAACACTATTAGGCTAAATGTTAAAATATCTGAGTTTATGACAAATGAGCTTCCTAAAGTTCCTTCTAACACATTCCAACAATATGCGTACTGAAATTTATAAATATATACTTTTAATAACGTAATACCAAAGTTTGTTTAGATTTAATAATATTCTTTAAACATATAACGACTTAGGCCCTTCGTACACTGGGCTACGCAAGTATCCGATACTCAACGACTTAAGTATCGTGGCGACTACCGCTATACATTATAATTGAAGTTCGTACACATCACGTGTAGCCGACATTCGTCGACGACGCTAGTCTTCCGCGACACAGCCGGCCAGCTGCATCTACATACTCAAGTCGTCGAGACTTTTAAATATGGCGGAGCAAATAATTAATATAAAATTTGTTTCTGAAGTAGAGAAATATCCTTGTCTTTATATTATATTATATGTATGTAAGGAGTAGTAAATTACTAAATATGTGTAACTCTCTTTGGACATTCTATTACAGGCTAAGCATTTAGTGTCTGTTTGCTGTAATTCCTTGGCTGTAACAAACAGTCTGCAGTTTATATTCCTTAACCATATAGGGATGCAGCCAGTATTTTCTGGTAAGGGTTTCTCCTTCGGTAAAAGTAATAATAGCAAATATGATATCATCATCACTTTTGTCAGATATTTTGTCAACGTGTGACGACCCCCGGTTTAGGTTGGTAACGGCCCGCGGATCTTGCTATTTCAGTAGCGATGGTACGAGCTATGTATCGAGTTGCCACGTGGTTCGCAACTTAGGTATCGGATAATTGTAGCCCAGGGAAAGGGCCTTTCCCGCCGTATAAATTGTTATAATGCTACTAAGGCCCTTCGTCCACGTGTCAACTTGCTCGCGATTCCAGTATAATTCAGATATCATACGTGTCGCTTGGCAGTTATTTTCGGTAACGATAACGTTCGTAAACGCGACGACGCGACGCCGACGCGTCGTTTACCAGTTCTGCGCGACTGGTTGTGCTCGTCGCATGCGACTAAAGTATCATACGAATGACGAAAGCAATTATGGCGAACGAACAAAAAAATATATTATTTGTGCAAGAAGTGGAGAAACATGAATGTTTATACAATTATAACATGCCCGAATATTTCCGGAAGGACATAATAGAAAAATTAATTTGACAGGTTTGAATTGTTTTATTTTATACCTTCTTCTTCTACATATTCGTACGTAACTAGTAATAAATAAATAATTATTAATTATATACAACAATTATATTGTCACGGAAGTGAAGCATGAGGAGTGATAAAATAATTAGCAAGGTAGTTTCTCAAATTTTGCGGTAATGAAAGTGGTGTTACTTGCAAAGTTTCAGCAACTAAATTAATATTAACACTGACATTTTCAAAGTTTTGAGCATTATATTGAACCCCTCGTTTTGGCGAACATAATTGTGCAAGACACAGACCGCTTTTACAATTTTAACCACTTTGTCCACGCATGAAATCTTATGGCATTACTTAGAACAGGGAATTTTTCTGTCATCATTCCGAAAGAAAATTCAACGGTTTTTCTACCTCGGGCAAATCTGTAGTTGAAAATTCTTATCACATTATTTAATGTTCGCTGTGCATACGGTCTCCTTAAATATCTTAATAATGGAAATTCTTTATCACCAACAAAGTAATGGGAAAAAAGGGTTTCGTTTTCATCATTTGGTAGTTTTGATGGTGGAGGCAAGTTAAGAGCGTTATTTTCGATTAAATTTTAATCGAAGATACACGAAAAATTCCACTATCACTGTTTCTTTTAGCGTACCCGGTTTCTATAAAAGTAAACAATCCATCAGCATCGCTACATGCCATTAAAATAATAGAATGATGGGATTTATAATTAAAATGGCTTGATCCAGTATAAGGAAGTTTCTCTATACGGATGTGTTTCCCATCCAAACTTCCCAAGCAATTAGGTAAATTCCAAAGAGGATGAAAACGTTCTGCATTTTTCTCCATTGCTGCAAGTTTGGAATTGTCATATAGAATTTATTTAACGACTCCCAAATAATAATTGTAGTTTCCTCTACAATTTGCGAAACTGTACAAACTCCTCTTGCAAAGTATAATGCGATGCTTCAAAATGTACTTTCAGACCCCAAATATCTGAAAAAGAAAAAGATATACATTATGAAGCTATTAAAATATTTGTTTTAGGCGCAGAAAGCAAAGAGAAAGGAAAAAATATACGAAGTGTACTTGTTCGGAATTTAAAACCAGCAAAGAGTGGATCTTCAGCAAAAAAGAGACCTTATTATCTAGAAAACGTTATGTAATTTACGCTTTCATTCATCAAATTAAACGTAAGTTCAATTTCTGGAAGTCTGCCTATATCACAAGTATCGCATGAGAACACCTACAAAAACAACTACATTTTTTAGAATTTGAAACAGCAGTAGAAGATAGATTACCTGTCATCATCACAATCAACCCTTTCCATGCCATCTCCATTTACAGAACACACGTTCTTATACACGCCATCGCCGGAACAACCACCGTCATCATCTGCATCTACATGCTCAAACCCACCAAAACCTCGACGAAAGAAGGAAAGGCAATCCGATGTTGACAAAAACATTATTGAATATTTAGCAAGTAAAAAACCAAGGAACGTAGAATTGGAAAGTAATCCAAGACGAATGTTTTTGCTCAGCCTGCTACCGGATATCGAAACAATGACAGATGTTTAGATGAGATGCTTTAAACGTCGAGTTATGGAGGTAATTGAAGAAATTTTGACCAACATTCCTTTAGTTGTTGCTGAACCAAATTGCCAAATTATTTATTACGAAACCATGGCAGATACTATAACAAAATGCGCAAAATAGTGATTCTAATAACTGAACCTAATAATTCATTATCTAATGTTTATAATGTTGATATTTTGGTTTTTAAAATTAATAATACGTTGATTATGAATACATACCTCAGTGTTATTAAAATCCTTTCCTCTGCACTGACACATTCTCGCATTAATGTGTTCCTTTTATGTATGGCAGGTGTAAGCAATTGCACCAAAGATAAATAACTTTTTTGACATTCTGTGGTATAACAAAAACATTTCATCATCTTCTTGTAGTTACTTCGCAGCCACAAATGCTCGACAATTTAGATTTCTTTCAATATATGGATGTATCCAAAATTTTATTTTTTCTTTTGTTTTATTGCCTTTTTATAAGCAATATAAAGTAAAAAAAATCCTCTTCTGAATCAGGCATCCTAAACGGTGGGATGTCGCGAATATTTAGGTCGACGCGTGTACGAGTGTTGGTCGAGAACAAGTAACATATGCAAAGTAGAGTCTCAGTCGCCTATCAAACGAGTTCAAGATCAGTCGACGCGTGGAAGAAGGGACTAAACTATTTTAGAACTATCTTTCTAATAAAAACGCGTGGGATTCATATTTCTTCGAGAGGTAATTTAAAATTGTTATAAAACTCTTTACATTTCTTTAGACTTTAAGAAATTCTTTAAACATTAATATCTATGGTAGTCCATAGAATTGGCTTAAAAACACTTGCCACACTACAAAACTATTTTGTCTATACTAATATTATAAGGAGGAAAGATTCGATTGTTTGTTTGTTTGCATTGAATAGGCTCCGAAATTACTAAACCAATTTAAAAAATTATTTTACCATTAGAATCCTACATTATCCCTGATGAACATAAGCTAGGAAAGAATTTTAGGAAACTCACCCCTAAAGGGAAAGAATGTGGGGTGAAAGTTTGTATTAAACTCTATTAAGGCTCTTGATTATGATTGAAAATGATCTGTTTTAACATTTCTTAGATTACATCTCTTGGAGAGGTTAAAATGGGGATGAAAGTTTTATGTACAAAAAAATTTTCATTTTTAAAGTTGTAAATATTGTAGTTGGTAATTAGACTTCTGACAAGCCAGAAAAATAGAAGACTATAGCTTACAAAGGAAAAAACTTTCCTCGTCATATCTGGATTTAGAAGTATGGAAATTATTATGTAAGTTATTAATTATGATTCAAAATTATCCGTTTTAAAATTTTTGAAATAACATCCCTCGGGAGTTTAAAATGGAAATAAAAGTTTGTATTAAAAAATCAATAAATTTTTAAGTTAATATGGGAGTGGGTAGGTAATTAAGCTTCTGAACTTCGTCATTTCTGGATTTAGTATATAAAGAACAAAAATTGGTATGTGGCTTATTGATAACGATTAAAAATGATCTTTTATAATTTTTTTAAATTACATCTCTTTGGGGTGAGGGTAAAAGTGGGAATAAAAGTTTATATAAAAAACATCATTTTTAAAGTTGTAAATATGGATGTTTTTGATTAGGCTTTTAATTACCCAGAAAAACAGAAAACGGTAGTGTTTATGGAACTTCATTCCCTGGGGGGTTAAAAAGGCGGATGAAAGTTTTATAAGAAATAAGTACTAACTTATTCACAAATGCTATTTATATTATAGAAAATGATGACAAATGAAATACGATAAAATAATAATGTTCAATCGCAAAGTGTGTGACGATAGACGAAGCGCGGGGGGCGTGTGGTGATGTGTCGTAACTGAGTTTAAAGGGGGCCCGATACCTGACGGCAGACGTCGTTGACGCACGTATCAAATGTATGAATTTTTTTGTAAGAACGGGGAAAAAACAACCAAAATCGCGTAGTCCACACTTGCAAAGCCGCAGGCAAATTGCTAGTTTTTAAATATTTTTAAAATTGAAATGCATGCGATGCATTCTTTTTTGTGAAGTATTACAAAATCACAACAAATACTCTAGAATTTGTTTAGATTAATATTCTATAAACATATCTACTGAGGTGAGATCCTTTTATTGCTAGTATTTTTTTATTTTTGAATGTCTTAAGATTAAGGATGTATGTAATTTTTCGAAAAATAATTTAAAAAAAAATACAAATAACTGCTGGACACTCGAAGTGCATAACGTAATTTTTTGGGGTATTTTTAAGGTTCGATATTTTAAAAACGGTAAGCGATATTAAAATGCGGTTCCCGATGTTAACTTGCCCAGGGGGTGTAGATTATATCTTTGACTGATGGATCGTCAGGTGTGACCGAAAAAGTTTTGTACAGGGTATATTCGAAAATATTGACATGGAGGTACAAAAACATTCCTAATTCATTAGTGACCGCCAAAATCAAACTCATTGAGGTAATTTTTTTATCATCTCTAATGCCCCCACTCGGAAAAAATACAATTACAACATACAGGAGTGTGAATTTGGTCTTATTCCTAAAATTTTATGATTTTGCATATTTTTATGCATTGAACATTCAGAGCTAGAGAAATTTTATAAAAACGTAATTTATTTTGATTTAGTTACTTGATTTACCTTAATTAGACTCTTTTACCGAAACGGTTTTTTGTATTCCACCCTAACCTTACTTTTAAAGAAATTGGCGGCGCAAAGCTTTAAAACTAATTTTTAACAATATTGTACAATGTTTTTTAAAAACCACTTGACTAATCAATCTAACGGACACAAAAAAAAAACTTAAAGATATAAATGGTAGGCACCAGATCATAACTAAAAGAACGGTATCAAACTTATAAATTAACTGAATAGGTAACAAAGAAATGTGGCCATGTTAATATTTAGTTGTGGTTAGTCCGAGCATACTGTGTACTAAATTATTAATGAAATCTTGGGAAATGTTATTCCATTTCTCTTGTATTAAAGCTCATTTAAGGTTTCTGGAACAACATCTCTAGATCTCACTAATAACTTTAGATGAGACCACACATGCTCTATAATATTCAAATCCGGAGACTTTCCAGGCCAATCCATACGATTTATTTCATTAGCCTGCAAAGCTTCCGTCACAATTTGCGCTCGGTGAGGCCGTGCGTTATCGTCAACTAAAATAAAATTATTGACATAATTTCTAACAAATGGCCCAACAATAGGAAGTATGATATCGTCCCTATAAACTAGAGCATTAACAGTTTGCCTGGTGATAAAAATGCCAGATTTCCCATCGTATATTACCCCCGCCCAAACTGTGATACCTCCTCCACCAAACGCTTCTTGAGGTGCCATATTTTCTACGGCATACCGTTCATTTGGCGCTCTCCAAACAAGAATTCTACCATCCGAATGAATAAGATTGAACCTTGTTTCGTCGCAAAAGAAACAGTTTCTTCACTGATTTATGGTCCAATCGCCATACTGCTGTGCCCATGCTAACCTAGCTGCACGATGATGTGGCAGCAAACGGGTACACTTCGCTCTACGCCGTGCTCTAAAAATAATTGTTTAATTTTATACTGTGGCCCGTATAATTATTAAAACTCCACTTTTATTATTAAATGTCTTTCGATATTACATCTATTGGACCTTGCAATTTAATGCTCGCTATGATACCTACCTCAAATTGTTTCTGTTTAATGTCATTCTTACAGTTCAATCAGAAACACGTATGCCAGTTGCACGACGAAGCTCGTCATTCAATTTTCTGGAGCACTTCGTACGTTGTTGTTGCGTTTGACGTACTAAATTTCTTTCTGCTCTTCTGTCAATTTTTTTCACCATTCCTCCACCATGCCGATAAGTGTCATTTGTTGTATTTATATATCTTGTTTTAAGACGCGAAATTAAACTCTGACATACATTGTATAAACTCGCGACATCTTGCTGAGCCATGCCTTGGTCCAAGAGCCTAAGAGCATTTTGTCTTTCGGTGACAGTAAGCCTTGGCATTGTGTACGAATAAGAAAAATAAATAAAATAACAAACATTTAAGGGTAAATATCATGAATTAAAATATAAAAAAGCAAAACGGAACATTAAAATGTCAACCAAGGAAAAAATGTCCAAATAAACAAATACCAGTTTCCATAGAGTCCATGGCCTTCTTTTTTATTTTCATATTTTAGATTACCGACAATATGATATTTTAATGGGAGAGAAACATTTAGTCGTTTTTGCGTAATAAAAGAAGTAGGCCCTTTTTTAGAACTCCTCTTTGTTGCGTATCATGTGCACTATATTGTATTCAAACAAAACATATATAAGGTACTCCTTCCTTTTGAAATTGCGATCAACTTAAGATAAATGTAGGTATAGTATATTAAAATGTTAAGTAGAACCTAAAAATATAATAATATACACAATATAAAAATAAAAAAGTTGCCGTTGCTTTTTAACAGAACCTGCAACACTGTATAGCTTAAAATATTTCTAGACGATAAAGCGTGTCCTCTTATGTAAGTGACTTACTGTTTTCAAAGAGCTGCTGCTTAATTCACCGGAAACGTTTAAGGTACTATGACCCGTACAAATAAAAAATTCCAATAAAGCAATACTAGTACCAGTCACCGTTTTATAGGCGTTATAATGCTAGAATTTGCTTATAATAATCATTCAGTTCTAAAAAGTCAAGTGGATTTAAAAACACTCTACAATATTCTTAAACATTAGTTTTAATGCTTTGCGCCGCCAATTTCTTTAAAAGTGAGGTTAGGGTGGAATACAAAAAACCGTTTCGGTAAAAGAGTCTAATTAAGGTAAATCACTAACGAAATCAAAATAAATTACGTTTTATAAAATTTCTCTAGCTCTGAATGTTCAATGCATAAAAATATGCAAAATCATAAAATTTTAGGAATAAAACCAAATGTAAACTTTTTCACACTCCTGTATGTTGTAATTGTATTTTTTCCTGATGAGGGCATTAGAGATAATACAAAAATTGCCCCAATGAGTTTGATTTGGGCTGTCACTAATAAATTAGGAATTTTTTTGTTCCTTTATGTCAATATTTTCGAATATACCCTGTATATCCCAAGAAAAGAGGAATTTCAAAAAACGCAAGAAATTGTTTTTTTGTATTTAATTGAAGATTATTCTAGTGTATATAGGAATTTATAAAACTGCGTTTTGTAAAAAATAACCTTGGATAAAATTTTATAAAAAATGCAGTGTTTTAGTTTACACCCTGTACAAACCTTTTTTGGTCACACCTGAGTATCCATCAGCCAAAGATATAATCTACACACCCTGGGCAAGCTACCATCGAAAACCGCATTTTAATATCGTTTACCGTTTTCAAAATATCTAACCTTAAAAATACCCCAAAAAATTACGTTATGCACTTCGAGTGTCCAGCAGTTTAATACTTTAAATTTTTGAAGATTTAAAAATATTCTTTTAATATATTATTTGTGATTTTTCTCTAATATTTTATTTTCGAAAAACTTTAGAATATAAATTTGACATAGTGGGTTTATAGTTACTTAACAAAAAAGGAACATGTGAATAAGGGTCACTAATGATAATAGTTATTTTTCTACCACCTTTTTAGACAATACCGTTTCTAACCCCTAAATAAGGATAGAAAATAACATAAAATTTTTACTACACTGTTCGAGCCAAGCATGCCATTAGTTTTTGTCTTGTCAATGCCCATGTCTTAGGTGATTTCAAATGTTACGTTATATTTTGACAAGTTTTTAATACAATCAAAAACAAAATTTTATAATAGAAGACAATTATTTCAAAGTAAATTGTTTAAGAATTTGAACAAAAAGTAGTAGAAAAAAATATATACAGTCCTCTATACGCAAACCACCAGTGGTACTTTTTTCAAAAAGCCTATTTTTAGTGATTTTTACTCTTCTCGGTTAAAATGCATGTATTGCGCAATCGACGTGTTCATTCTAATATATATAATAATTTTCCATTAGCTTCTAAATTCCCTGATGTTATTAATAACATTAATTCGTTAGATAGGGAGTATAGACATCTGAAAAGTTCTGATGTAGATTTCGAAATGAAAGAGATATAAAATTTTGGAAAAACATTTGTTCCATTAAAAAAGGAGACAAAAGTGTAGCTTATCTTAAAATTTCAAAACGGGTTTCAATGTTGTTTGTTTTGCCGCACAGTAGTGTTTGTGTAGAAAGAATTTGTGTAGCATTTTGACGATGGTTTAATAAACCAAAACGTTAATGTAAAAATAACGATTTTTAATTAACAATTGATTGCTACCCAGAAAGATACAAATTTACTTATGCTCAGAATGGTCAGAAAATGAAAACTTAACCCTAAAACTACAAACCAGGGTAGATATCTACCCAGGTTAAATTTGTAAACAATAACTAAAATCATAACTGCACTATGCTTCAAATAAAAAATAAATTTCGCAGTAGGCTCAATCTTGATCCAAATTTGCAAATGAAACTAACCACAATTGATCCTGATATCGTTTCGCTTGTTGCAGCTATGCAAAACCATCCTCACTGAGTTTTTAAATTTAGTAAGTTTTATTTTGTAACATTTTTAAATAAATGAAATTTTTATCAAATACAGCAATTTTATTACAAACTTTTTTAATCTGTGGTACGCGATTGATGCAGAATATATAAGTGGTACGCGTGAAGAAAAGTTTGAGAATCGCTGCTCCAGATAAAGTGCATTTCCTCCCATAAATTTTAATGCCCCTTGCTTCGAGTCGTTTATTAAATTATCCCCGGGAGGAAAAGAGGCACTTTCCTTCCTTGTAATGTAAATACATTTTACATAACAAGGGTGGAAAGTGGAATTTTATTTTTAAATTGTGATTTTGATTATTTAAATAAACCGCTGTATTAAAAACTTTTCAAAGTATAACCTAAAATTTGAAATCACTTAAGACATGGTCACTGACAAGACAAAAATGAATTGGCCAGCTTGGCTGAAAAAAGAGGTAACGTGCTGTTTTAACCCTTATCAGGGGGTTGAAATCGGTATTTTCTAAAAAGGTAGTAAAAACGCGCGAGCTTAACAAATTAGTTACAGGTTTTTTGGTTTAAATTGAGGAAATCATAAGTTTTTTGAATTTCTTTTGGGATATATCTTAGTTTAAGGCAATCTAATTGAGAAATGTTTTATGGTTGTTGTTAAAATAACAAAGTTATAAATATATTTATTATTTGCTTTGTGAATTTTTAGTTGTCTATACTTTAATCGTTCAGTAATGGAAAATCATGTATTATTGGGGGCTATAAATGGATGATTTTGTACGCTTTAATAATATGTACTTATAAATAAATGATCGCCGAAAAAAATACCTTTATTTTAAATAACATTAAATTTCTTTCTCTACTTACCCAATAGTACTTTTGTATGTCAAAAGGCCACCAAGTTGAAAGTGGAAGGGCTTTAAGCACAATAGTCTCATTATGCACTACCATGGTAGGCAATTCCATAAAAAATGGATGAACGAAATAAAGAATTGATACAGCCCAGCCATTAAAGAAAAAAAGAAAATTATAATTTCTGTTGTTTTTTAGAGAAGCACTATATATCTTTTTTATATTTGGGTCTGGATCATGCATGATCAGTTCTTCTTCTTCAATTATATCAGAAAAAAGTATTTTAATCCCTTGGGTATTAAATGCTTTCATTCTTAACATCGATACGGTGTAGATTAAAGTTATACAAAGATTTCCCAAAATTTCTTCTACATTTAGATGTTCCGCCGTAAGAAGTCGAAACAACTGATAATATGCTCTCACAATATATTCCAGGTAATAATAATAAAGTATATTCGAAAATATAGTATATATTTTCTTAAACCTTTTGTTTTCCATGAAAATGAGGGGCCATATTCCGACTATGCTGGATAAGTACATGGATATTTTAAGAATTTCATTTTTAGGGAGTATCTAAAAATACATAAATAAAATAAATATATTAATAAACTGTATTTATATTAAAATAGTTTACACAGGGCATAAAGTTCAAATCGCCGTGTTTGTCCTAAGTGAAGTCAGAGCCAGCTTATTCAAAAATGACCTAAATAATTGCATGCAGCACATTTCCCAATCTGAACAAAGAAGCGGGCAAAGTGGAAAATTTTGGGCTTTATTACTTAAGTTTTATGTACATAAATAAAGGTAACAAAAGCTAATAACCAGAGAATTTTACCGGCTAATTTGTCATAGCAGAAACCGAAAAATACCTATATAAAAGAGGTACAGGTTCCTTATAGCTAGCCAGTGAATAAAAGGGGAGAGTTTTTTGTAATATTAGGGTCTTTAATAAGACAAATGGCGCTTCTTTAGATAAAATCAAGACTGCTCATAGCTGTAGGAGAAACTGTTTTCCATACATGAGGACAGTAACTGCAAAAGATTTCGACTTGGGATGTATAGAGATTATATACCAGGTGGTGCGTCGCCTAGCGGAACACAGGAAATCCCATGTAAATTTTAAGGGGATTAATTATTGGCTCCCCGTAAATTTTACAGAAAAAATGTAAGATAAATTTTTAAAGAGACCAATCTGACAAGCCCTCGTGCCATGTTTAAAAAAATAATAAGCGAATCTTGAATTATTTAATTAAATGCAATTGCAAAATTACCAAATTTTCGGTTCAGGTAAAACCAAACAGACACCAGCTACCAGCAAACAATTTGTTTTAAGCCTTTGTCAAATCTGACGTACAGCCGAATACAAGCAATGTTTTTTTTGGTTTCATTAATCTCAGAACCATGACATTCAAAGTAAAAGACACGTTAACATAATTTTTTTATCTAACCTTTTATTTTATGTAGTATGTAGTTTAACTGATAACAATTATTACTATCGATTACTAAAAAAATAATTTTATCATACTAGATTATAATTAAACCAATAGCAGTATCTAAAATATTTTCAATTTATTTTCCCATCAAGCCTATCTGTTTCATTTCAACCATTAAACGTATTGTCAGTAAATTCGAATCCAAAGCCATCGCAATAAATAATTGTAAATGTTTAACGAAAAAAGATCCGAAAAAAGAGGGAACTAAACCCTTAATATTTTACTTCTTCTTAATGTGCCATACTCTATGCAGAGCGTAGGCGCACTCTCGCACATATCTGTGTTGCGTACCAATTTACACTGATATGCGAGACCACCGGCTTAACGTGCCTTCCGAAGGACAGGTGAGAGGGTTTACTAGGCAGAAGCCGTTCTTCTGATGAAAACCTTATTATAAAACTACTCCAAAAAGTAATAAACGTATTTTCAAAATTCTTGACCTTGACAAATAAGCACCTGTGACCTGTGGCAGCCAGGTTTTTTCAGGTGAAACTATCCTTATAATATCATGCAGTTTTTGGACAATTCCAGCCGAACCGCAATAAAATAAAAAAATAAATCCAGCAACCCCTATATCACCGAGTACCTCGTGAAAATCAGTATCTATTGATATAAAAATATACGGGGTATTCCATTTAAACATACGTCACTCGTGCTGTAACTCTTTTGTTTTTGTTTTAAATGCTGTTTATTTACCTCTTGCCTAACCATTTTGTTTTGCCGCCACACTCAGTAGAATATTAAGATTTCTCTTTCTTCAGCTTTATTTTTGATATCCTGAGTTAAACGTTTACAATTATTTATTACGGTACAGTGACGGAATTAAAATCTCGTACACCTAATTTTTCCCAGTGTGATGTTGGCTTTTGCGTACCTGGATCACCTGGAAATATAGGTACCTTACTTGACAAATTGTTATCTGTCACACATTTCAAAATTATATTATTTTACTTTTTTTAATTTTGGAAAATGAATGAACTAGAGAAGGCGAGAGTAATTACTCTATTCGAAGAAGGTGTTTCTCTGGGAAGAATAGCTCAGCAAGTTGGGAAACCAAGAAGCACTATTCAAAGCCTCAGAACTAAATGGGAAAATACAGGATCATTGGAGAGAAGGGCTGGAAGTGGTAGAAGAAAAATTTCAAACGAAAATCAAGATAATGATCTGATAGATTTTTTGCGAAACAATCCATTTCAGACAGCTGTAGAAGCACACAACCAAACTAATTTTCCTGGGACAGTAAGAACGGCAAGAAATCGTATTAGGAAAAATTCGGAATTGAGAAGCAGTGTAACTGCTAAAAAGCCATTTTTGACCGATATGAATAAAGAGCAAAGAATGGGGTTTGCACTGGAATATTTACCGCAAGGTATGGATTTTTGGGAAAGGGTAGTATTTACCGATGAGAAGATTTTTCAATCTTATTATAGCGGGCAGATTAGAGTGTATAGGCCGCAAAATACACGGTACGAAGAAAGATATACCCAACATGTTAAAACAAGTGGAAGATTTTCTGTTAATGTATGGGGGTATATGTCTTTCAGAGGGCTAGGCATATGCCACCGTATTCGAGAAAGATTTAATAGTCAAGCTTATATACACATACTCCAAAATGTTATGTTGCCATCGGTAAACAATATATTTGAACAAGAAAATTTTATATACCAGCATGACAACTGCCCCGTCCATAGAGCAAGGAGAGTTTCGGACTGGCTACTGGAAAATAACATTTCATTGTTACCTTGGCCCTCAAGAAGCCCTGATATCAATCCAATCGAAAACGTTTGGGGATATATCGTAAAGGAAATTAACAAGAACAATGATTTCCATCTACAAAACAGTGATGATTTGTGAAATAAAATTGAAGAAACCTGGAATAATTACAATGTTCACCATGCACAAATGCTGATTGCATCAATGCCCACACGTTTAAACTTATTAGTGGAAAAAAATGGTGCCGCTTTGAAATATTAAGCCAGTGTTTTTTCTTTAATATTTGAATAAAATAAACTATATATTTATTTTGGGGTCATGTATTTTATTGAATATTAATTAAGGCGAGAAAAAGGTAAAAAGCCAAGTTTACCAAAATATTCAAAATTGACATAAAATGTTAACCTAAGTGTACGAAATTTTATTTCCGTCACTGTACCTTTGGACTCGAACATACTGACAATACGTTTAATAGTTGAAATGGACGGAATGGGCTTGGTGGGGAAATAAACTGAAAATATTTCAGATACTGCTCTTAAACTGTTTCCTGCATAATGCCACTTTATTATGGATACTTTTTCGTCGATTGAATAATTTTTTTTCAAATTTCCTACTGTCACTAATTTATTGACACTTTTCCTCATGTCAGGAAAACAAAATCATTTTATTGGTGCCTGTTTGGTTTTACCTGAACCAAAAATTTGGTAATTTTGCAATTACATTTAATTGAATAATTCAAGATTCGCTTATCAAATTTTTTTGAAACTTGGCACGAGGGCTTTTCAGATTGGTGTCTTCAAAAAGTTATCTTACATTTTTTCTGTAAAATGTACAGGGGAGCCAATAATTGACACCCTTAAAATTTACATGGGATTTCCTATGTTCCGCTCGGCTACGCACTATCCGGTATAGTTTAAAAATGGAGAAATACCTTTGGGTCCAAAAGAGGGATTTGGGCTTTCTAAAACCAAAACTACTTTTTTTTTAAATTAAGCTGAAATTTTATAACCCCATGTACGGGTCATCCAACGAGGACTGAATAGGGTCATATTTGTGTATTTCCACATATTTAAAAATATGTATGAAATAGCCATTTTGTTATATTTTTCTTCTAAAAAATATATAACAAAAGGGTTTTTAATTAAAACGAATAAGATACGATATAAAATTAGTTTTTTCTCATGGCACGCACTATTTATCTAAGAAAAAAATACATAAAAAGCCTGTTTTACATTTTTTTACCACGGAGAGGACTAAACAAGGACTTAAATATGTCTCTGTTTGGTTCTGGTTGTAAATTAAATACAAATAAGAAAAAGCAAAAACCATTTATCCCTGTCTAAAAAAATATTCTTTAGTATAATTACCATCAAATGAAAATAACAACATACTAACTAAAACAGTAACCTATTTTTAAAAATATTTAATGATAATATTTTTTTTCTAAGAGGTCTTTTAATGACTTAATTGTTGTATATACACCATGTTAGTTTTAAAATGTAGGCAGTTTACTTTAATACTTACATTTCTCTTGTTTGTTTACCCCAGTTTTAACTTTACTTTGCATTTTTATTTCAGTTATTATTTTTTACTATTCTGACAAAAAAATATATCATTTTTAAGTTAGGTATAGGTAGGTATTAAGACGGCTTCCAGGAAAAAATGGGTAGGTAAAAAACTACATTATCAGGGGTTTTACATTAGGCAATTAGAAGTGTCTTAAAGTAGATTTGTAAAATTTATCATTGAATTATTTTGCTTATAAATATTGTATTAATAAAAGTAAAAAGATCTAAGAGCATAATAAAAGATAAAAAAATTAAGAGAAAGAGCTTAAGAAATAATAAAAAACAAATTGTTGGCAGATTCGGCTGTTGCTTGATGGAAATTCATTTTAACACAGTATGTTACAAAACACTATTTGCAATTTCACTAATTATTTATTAACCGACATGTTTCACCATACAGTTCATCAGAAGGTATTTAGTTTTAAAATTAGCTTTACTTTGAAGATAATTTATCTTGTTAGTTAAGTTTAATTTAACTTAGAATTTCAGTTATTATTTTACTATTCCATATCATTTTTAATTAGTAAGGTAGGTTTAAGAGTTCGGATAAAATTGTAACTACATTGATATTTTATGCAAAAATTTAAAGTAGTTTGTAAAATTTTATTGAATATTTTGCTTATAAATATTGTATTAATAAAAGTAAAAAGATTAAGAGCATAATAAAAGATAAAAAAATTAAGAGAAAGAGCTTAAGAAATAATAAAAAACAAATTAAAGGGGAGGGAAGTGTTTACTTTGGGAACGTTTGTTTTAGGTTGGTCGCTTAATAATTTTTTAAAAACTGCAGGTCTTTTTATCATGGGACAGTCCACGGGGGCTTAAAACCTAAGTACCAAACGTGCCATGGATGTATAAAAAAAAGGTCGCACGAGAAAATGGCTTTCAAAATTTTTTTTAAGGTATTTTTGGTTACAAGAGCAAGGTTTTTAATTGTGACAGAAGAGTCGCTTTGCCGGTTTAAAAAAATAATTTGGTACTTTCCCTTTATGTGGTAAAAAAAGTTTTTTGCTACCGTTATGAAGAATATTTTGCCCTGGTACATAAATTTAACTTTATTAGTGGTAAAACATGATTTGCTAATTTAGTAACTCTTTTACCTGTGGCAGCAAAAAACTATTTTTAAAAAGAACTTTGTCAGATTGTCTGTACTAAAAAAAATATTTTAATTCTGGCAATCATCTTTGCTGCTGCAAACAAGGGGAGTCTTTTCGGTGCCTTTTAAATACCCCTAAGCCTGCGCGATGTTGGCTATCAGTAATTTTCGTAGTAGATTTGGCAGAACTGTCTTAGTACTTCTTAATTGTGTTATCGTTCGAGGTTTGTTACGTCAGATTAATCCAGAAAATCAAAAGACAGACATATTTATAGTACATAAGTGGCATTGCAGTTAGTCTTTAAAATTAATAATAAATCAGCAAAGAAAATATAAAATTTTATTATATCTTTAATAAAGAACTTAAGTTTTCGTTCAGTGGGAGGCTCCAAAAAATTACTTTGTTGCAAAAACAAATTCTTAAAACTTTTGTCGCTTTTTACTAGATAAACAAAGCAATTTTAAATAAACTAAGTTAAACTAACTTTAGTCCACTTAATTAGGGGGTCCAAATAATCTGTTTTTTATTTAAAAAAAAAACGTTTAAAAGCTTGAGATCTTTAGTGTACGTGAAAAAAAATCGAATTTCTTGATTCAGTACTCTGGAGTTTACCCAATTTGCATTTTAAATTATTATAAAAGAACTATCCAACGAATTTTAATGACATTTGGCATGATGTGTAACCATAGCAGTTGTATCTGGCTGAATATGGAAGTTTTTAAAAAAATCTAATAGTCCATTGAAATATTACAGTTTTTTGGCCTTAGCGTGCCTTTTTTTAGAGGACGCAATTTTATTG
>JAHBCN010002075.1:100288-124981 GCA_019359885.1 Listronotus oregonensis
AGTAAGTTTTGAATTTTTTATTTTCTTTTGTTTTTTTTTTAAAATCCAAGTATACTAATTTCTTCATTTACTTGATATACTATATTTAATGTTTAATTTCACGCAAAAAAAATTTTTTAAAATATAAAAAAAATTTAAAAATCACTAAAATACATTTTTTAAAAATTTTCCCTTAAAATTTTCCAAAAAAATTTTTCAATCTTTTTTTTAAATTTTCATTTCTTGTTTTAGATAGCACTGATGATGGTTTTACCGAAAGCGCTCTGCTAGGTTTTTTTAAAAAAAATTTCCCGAAATACAAAGTCTCTTCATTTCCTTAGTATTATTTGCCAAAGGGTTTTTAAAAAGAGATTAGAAATGGACCAAATTTAACCCCTGAATAAGAGATTTTAAAAATAAATAAAGGACAAAATATAATAAAAAAAAAAAAATATAACCCGAAAAGGGGATTGAAATAGTTTTTTTTGAAATTAGGGGCGAAAAAAGCACCTTTACCCCCGAGAGGGCGAGAGTAACAATCAGCTAAGGGCGAAAAAGTGCTTTCCCTCCAGAGGTGCAAACAATATTTTTTGACGACTGAAATTAATGACTAGGCAGTTTCGGTAATTAATTTTTCTTTTTTTTTGTTAATACTGGTATTCGGATTTTTTTTGCTGATCTTACTGTAAACTTAAGTCAAATTGTTTAAACAACTTTAAGTTCCCAAAAAAATAATTAAATGCGGTTTAAAAAAAGTTTTTAAAAAAAGTGTTTTTTAAATTTCAATTATGATCCGAAATGATCCAGCAATAGAAGAAGCTGAAAAAACGCCTGCCGCCAGTTGTTGCCAGAAAAGTCAAAACTAATTTATAAAAAGGGCATCCGGTAATTTTATGAGATAGCTGACGCTTGCGGCGATTTATTGAGTTTTATTGGGTTTTTAAAGTTAACGGTTTAAGAGAAGAAAAGACCTCTGTGGGAAGCAGGTTCCACTGTAAACTTCAATGTTGGGTTTCCAATTTCCTTTTTTTTTAGAAGAAAAAAAATGGCGGCAGTGATATTTTAGCTCATCTTGTTGGAAACTGCTAGAAAAAAGAAATTTTTTTTGAAACCTTACTTAAAAAATGACTACAGAAAATAAATATTACAATCAAGAGTATTTTGATTAGTTAAATTATGAAAGAAAAAATATCGTTTGTTTACAACGGAATTAGATTTGGTGCAGTACTGCGTTTTGAGGCAAAATTTTTCATTAATTTTTGGAAGTCAAAATTATTACATACCATAACAGATATAAAATTTTTTATCAGATTTTGCTTATGCCTTATATATATATATATATATATATATATATATATATATATATATATAATATAAAATATATATATATATATATATATATATATATATATATATATATATATATATATATATATATATATATATATATATATATAATTATATATATATATATATATAATTATATATATATATATATATATATATATATATATATATATATATATATATATATATATATATATATATATATATATATATATTTTCAAAAAAATGATTTTGGAATGGTTGGGAAAATATCCAGTGCTTTGAAACACTTGAATAAATGATCTTATGTTAATCGTTTGTGACGAAATTCTAAATCAAAAAATTTTAAATTTTTAAAAAATTCCAATTATTCTGGAATAATTTTACTTACTGCCTGCGGCTGTAGTTTATTAGATCAGAAGGAAATTTTGGAAAAAAAATTATTAAATTTCTTGGTTGACATTGTCCTGCTGTTATTATTACCAAAAGATTTTGGGATCATTTAGTTTTTGATAAATGTTAAAAAAAACCATTGGTTTCACATAATTTTTTTCTACCATCTTCGGGATTACCCCTTTTTTTCCCTATTTGTCTTTATTCCTATAATGCCATAATATTTATGGCCTGAAATAAAGGCCACAGTCAGCTTGCTGCACGTTTTAAATTTTTTTATTATACTATTTTTTGGGTTATTATATAAGGTATTTTTTTATTTTTAAAAAAATACCATTATTTACTTGGAAATAAAAACGAAAGGTATAGTGTGTAAAGCATGTATCTGCAGATATTAACTTATACTTTAATGTTAATAAAAAACTGCAATTTCCGACAAAATTCAAGAAGAGAAGGCTATGTCAAAGGAATATTAAAACTTATCGTAATTGCCAATAATTAAAATTTCTAAATTTTTTTATTTAAAACTAATCAAAAGGCTTCGTTTATATACTATGTCATTAGATTGCTCACTGACCTTCATATGGACCGGTAAAGGGTATCAGATGCGCGGTTTTAAAGTTAGATTTTATGGGCAAAAAAATGTGTCCGTGCGCCGCGGCTGTAGTCATCACTTAGGGTCTTAAATCAAGGGCAGATCGGACTAGCAGATCGGATTTTTTTTTCACATTTGTCGCCGGTCGTTCCGTACTTTGTCAATTTGCCCGGGTTTGCTAATATTTCGCCTTGTTTGGAATTTGACCGCTTGTGTGAATTTTTAAGTTTTGGGACTGATCATGTCAAATATCCCAAAATTGTTTTTAGTTATTTCATTGACCAAATTAACTTATCTTAAAAACTTTTTTAAAACCATTACTTTTGTTAAATAAATGTACTTCTTATAAACTCGTAATTTTTTTAATTTTCCCTAGTTTAGGTCAGAATTATTAATGTTCCGTATATTTTCTTTCCAAGAAACAACTTTACATGGGACGTGTTAATAAGTCGAAAAGGTTTATGCTGTGATATACAAGAATTTAAAAAGACTTATAATAATTCGGCCCTTTACTAAAATATGTTCAAAAAGGATAAATTAACATTTAAACAAAATATATATTACACTGGAAAAAAAACCCCCGTTACGGGTTTTTTGAACCGGGAAACACAGTGGTCTGATTAGGTGTTGTGCTTAAACGAAAATGAACATATTATCCATTGTAAACTCCTTAAATTCCTTTTGTTCTTCTAAATGTTACAGCCAGGGAAAAAAGCCACAAATTTTTGATACGGGTTTCCCAAACGGATGCGTTATAGTTAGTAATAATAAAAAATGGAGAATGCGACTAAACATTATTTCGGTTTTTTAAATTAAAAATTAACTTTTTTTCATCAATACGTATTTTCGTATCTGAACAAAAATGTATGTATGTAACCATGGTTACAACATAAAACATTTCCCCTTTGGGAGCATATACCTACTAGAGGCACGTACCCTTGCCGGTTGAAAAGCGGACATTTGTCCAAGACAAAAAGAATAGTGGTAAACCTTTTCCCCCCCGCTGCTTATTGGGGGGAAAGGAATATACATCCCCCCTCTGGGGCTGATTGGTCGGTCTTTCCGGTCGATCAATCGTCATTTTGGGAGTCACGGAAAAAGGTTATACTATGATTATTTTTCTCCCCTTGCAGGCAAGACTCCCTTTTTTAGTAAATATATGCTCGTTTTTTTTAAATACATTTAAGATGTACAATATCCTTTTCCCGCTATCGAAAACAAAAGTCTAAGCAGAAAAAGAGTAAACGTTATTTGTATCAACTTTTTTTTTACCCTTCTATCGTAAGTTTGGGCCCCAATTCAAAACCGTTTATTGTAGGGCCTTTTTCAAATAACACGATAGGTGACAGTGTAATACACGACCCCTTTACTGATCCTAAAACCAAAGAAAAACCCCTTTTAAAAATATACAGAAAGCCTTCAAACTTCGTTTTTTTTAAAAACTGACATAAAACCGTGTAATGTCGACAGTTAGGGTTTAATTGATTCTAAGTCCGGCACTGGTCCTGTTTTTTTAAATACGCATCCCCAAATGACACTATCGTTTTTTTAGTGCGCGCTAGCATAAACTTGCCAGAAATGCTATTAGCCGTTATTTTCTAAAGTTAGGTTACCCATAAATTGTTTTAAAAAAAATTCGATGGACGATATCAGTGTCGCCTTTTTAATTTTAAAAAAAATGTTTCCCTGCGCAGATTTTTTAAAAAAGAAATGTCTACTTGTTATAGGTCTTTAAAAAAATTAAATTTGGCGCTCTATCAATGGTGTTAAAATGTACACAGGGTCGAAATTTAAAAATTTCTGGGATTCAGCAAAATCGGAAGTGATATTTAGGTTTTTTTTTTCACAAAAGGATGGTAAATGAATTTTTTCCGTAAATAAATAAATAAATAAATAAAAGGTATGGGTTCTAACAAACTATATTTTGGGGGCCCAAATATCAAAATTCTAAATTAAACAACAGTTTGAATGAAATTTGGGCCAAAAACCCCGTTGTCACCCCGCCAAATTTCCCGGAGTATCCGTACCCAATATATAATCAAAACTACTTCAAAAAAGAAATCTTGCGTTTCGCGAAACCTTTTTTAATAGACGTTACACCGGGTTTCGTCTAGCAAGCTACAATAAGTATGCTATGAACAAGTGAATGCATTTTTTAATAATTATAAGTCTATTAAAAATTTAAAAAAGATGAGGAGATAAATAGGTATTTTTAATAATAATAAAGTTTGGCACTCAATAAAATTAAAGCAAGACGGGATAATAAAATTTTACTCCGAGTTTTGGCACGGTGGACATTACCTACTATTTAATTTTTTTTAAAAGACAAAAAAATATGTTATCGAAAATCCATTCGCCTTTTGTCTTATATTAAAAATAGTAAATAGGTTTTTAGAATAATAAAACCTTTGGTGTACCCAACAAGGGGGTTTTTTGGTGAATCCACTACAGCAATATTAGAACATACTTTCAATATTAAAACCTGTTACACATTACATTTTAATTATTTTAGTTTTTAATTTTGTATGTAAATTTAAACCAGACAGCTAAATATTTACTAGAAAAAATGTTTTAAATAAATAAACCCTTTATATAAAATAACCCTGCGTAATAACTAGATTTTGGCAAATATTATCCCTTATTTCAGGATACAAATCATATAAGAAAACGGGACTTTAACCCTTCTCGTATTTAAAATTAAATAAAAAACAAAAAAAAATTTAAAAAAACAATTACCGAACGCTGCTTTATTTTAAAGTAGGTTAAATTACCAGAAAACATTTATAACTTTAAATTTCTTCAAATATGCAAATTTTAAATCCTTTTTTCGGAAGAAAAGCCCTCCCAAAAACATGTTTTCAATGTGCAGTAGAAAATTTTTTACTATAACCAAAAATTTATCATTTGTTATTTTACATAAAAAAAATAAATTATCTAGTCAAAGGGTTTGTCAAATTAATTTTAATACTTCCCCATTAAGAAAAACACACAAAAATATATATATATATATATATATATATATATATATATATATATATATATATATATATATATATATATATATATATATATATATATATGTATGTATGTAATGGCACTACATTTGCTTTATAAAAATCGTTAATAGTTACCTCAGGATATCCTTAACTCTTTTTTAGTTTCTTAAGTTTTAAAAAATTTCTTTTTTACGCTTTAATGTATGGCCAACAACGTCTTCTTCTTTAATAATCTGTTAAATTGTAGATATCGACAAAAATTTTTTTGGGAAAGCTATACCGATGTGGAGATGTATTAAACGCATTAAGGCAGATACCCATTAAAAGTCGGCTACTGTGATACGTAGATAAATATGGGGTTACTTTAGTTAAATGTAAATATAAACTTAAAAAGTGAATTAAAAAAATAATCTGGTTTTTAAACCCATTTTGAAAATTGGGTTAAAATTTGACATGTAAAACAATCTTTTTAGTTAACAGATTATAGTGTCGGTTATCGAAAGTGAGTCCCAACATAAAAAAAGTGGAGAGCTGGTGAACTATTCTTGGGAGGTTCTTTTAAAGGGGCTTTGATTTTGTGTAATTGTCCTTGGGGGGACCCCTAAACATAAAATTTAAGGTCTGGCTGAAGGGTTTAAAGTCCCCCACCAATTTGATTTAAAAAAAATTCAACGGGTTTTGGGGGGGCCCCTACCCTTTAGTCAAACCTTGTCTTTTTTTGAGGCACTTTAAAAATTTTTGTAATTGTTCTTGAAGGACCTCTTTCAAGGACAATTTCACAAATTTTTAAACTGCCTCAAGCACCTACTCAAAATTGTTCACTAGCCTCGGACTAGTAGAAAAACGGTGAAAATTTTGGGGGTAGGGTTTTGAGGGACTTTGAAAAAAAGGGTAATTGTCCCTTTAAAAGGGCCCCCAAACATAAAAGGTGGGGGTCTGGCTGGGAAAAAGGGGGCCCCCTACCAACACTTTAAAATTTAAAAAAACAAGGGTTGATAAAATTTCCATTCAGCCCAGTGTTTAGAAAGGGTTTAGGAATCCTTTAAGGACAATAATTACTTAAATTTTTAAAGTGCCTTGAGAACCTACTTAAAATTGTTCACAAGCTCTCGGACTAATATAAACAGCAGTCCACTACACTCAAACATAAACAATATTACTTTTTTTTTGTGTTTCTTTGTTTTAGAAAAAAAATTAAAATGTATTACTAGTGCCATTTTTACTTTTTTTTTGAGCATACAAATCATAAAGTAGATATTGTTGCTACTAGTTTTAAATGTTTTTTTATAAATTATTTTATAACATAATTTAATTTAATTTTTTAATTTTTTTTAAAAAATATAATACTTAAATTATTTTGCAACTATATTTATTTAAAATTTTTTTTTTTCAGATTTTCACATTAACATGCTTTCCCACAGAAATCTTGTAAAAAAGAAAAACAAAAGGGAAAGTCAAGTAAAACCCACCGAAGATATAGAAATAACTACCTCGCAACCAGCCATATTAGCCATTGAGATTGTTGACCCAAATGAAAACTCTACAATAAAAAAATTCCAAGAGAACTATTGAAATTTCCCTGGGATACGGATACAGTATGTTTCATTATCATTTAACTGTGATAAAGACAAACTTAAAGCCCATTTTAAATAATAAAATTTTTTTTTAAATTTAAAAACACAACGTAAATTGACGTTTTAATTTGTTTTTAAAAACTCTCATTGAAATTTTTTAAAATATTTTTAAAAAAAAACTTTCTATTTAAAATATTCTAATAATATTTAAACCAAATAAACCAAAACGTTTGTACACTTTATCTTTTTTTTAATTTTTTTTTCCTTGACAAAATATATTTTTGGGTTTAAAATTTTTTTTTATTATAATTATTATACGAATAAGGGATATGCATAATATAATTTTCATCGATTTGATGTGCCAATTTAGGACTTAAAAGTTTATTTTTTTTTGACCCTTTGGTTAACAATTTTTACAAAAATATCACTAAGCTGTTTTTTTTCAGTACTATCCCCAACTTGATACAGGGTGGCCGGCCTTTTTTTGACCCATTTTAATCGAGAATAACTTTGGGAAAAAATAAAGGTATCAAGATGCGGTTTTTTCAGATGCACTTATATTTCTTTAAAGTTTATTCCCCTTTCCATCACGATTTTATTGTGACATTCCATTATCAAAAAAAAAATGGCCGATTTTCCATTATAGGACAACTATGTTATTTTAAATGGAACACCTGTTTTGTTTCTATTTTCAAAATTTAATTTTTCCCCCTTTTAAAAAAAATGTAACACAAGCTATGCTTATCTAAAAAAACAACGTATTTTTTTGACCTTCAAAAAATTGACTGCATGTCGACCAACAATATTATTTAACAATTAAAAATTTGTTTCATATGTTAAAAAAAAAGGATCGCCAAAGGTTTAGGTTATTACAAAATAATAGTTACAAAAAGGGTTACATTATTTTTTAAAAAAACTCCCGTAAATGTTGAAAATGCCTTCCGCTGATTTGACGCACTTTTTTAAAATTCAAAAAAAAACTTTTTAAAAACTATTGACTAAAAATTCTTCAGGAATTTTTTTCTATTATGTTTGGGATTTAATTTTTAATTGCTCAAAATTTTTGGGGGAAGTGGACTATAACACCTCTTTTTCACATATCCCCAAAAAAAATCTAGAATAGTCAAATCTGGTGAACTGGCCAGGAAATGGGGCCTTCCCAACCCACCTTTTCCCAAAAACTTGGTCAGTAAACCTTGGTAATGTTAGCATAATGGGTGTACCCCCATCTTGTTAAAAAATAGACGAAATTCAATAGATTTTCTTCTTTGCAATTGGGGAAAAAAAAATTTTTCCCAGCATATCAACGTAAGCCCAAAGAGGTTACAGTTGGTTCAAAAAAAATGGCCCAAAAAATTTTTGCTTTGACATCCCACACCAGACTGTGATTTTTGGCAACTCTAACGTGTTCGTTATATTGTCGAGGATTTTCTTTTCCCCAAAACCTGCAGTTATCTTTTTTAGTTTTCCATTGAGGTGAAATGTGGCTTCGTCTGACTTTAAAGTCTTTTTAAAAAATGTATATTTGTTCCTTACTAAATTTTGAATTCTGTGGCAAAATTCCCCCCTTTTTTGGGGGAAAATCAGTTTTTTTTTTTTTTTAAAATTTGAATTTTTTTGGTTTTTTAATTTAAGTTTTTTTTCATGATTTCTTGTACGTATTTTTTGGAATATGGACTGAATTTTAGTTTTTTCTTGTTGACAATTTTGGGGTTTTCCCCAAAAATTTTTCCAGAATTTGTAACGTTTTATTTAGAAAATTTCCCCCATTTTTTTTTTTTAAATTTTTTTTTACGGGCTAAAGACCTTGTACCCCAAAAAATTTTCTGTACCAGATTTTAATTGAATTTTTTTGGGTGGATTTTATTAAACATGTTTCTAAATTTTCCCCGGGTTTTTTTTTTCCGGGTTTGGGTTTTTCGGCAAACATAAAACACATTTTCCTTTTTCGCTTAACGAAAAAAATTTTTGGCTTCCTAATTAAAATAACTTGTCAAAAATGACCAACAATGGCTGACAATGAGGTTTTTGCTTTAAAACGGGGATAACTTTTTTTCCCCACAGGCGACTTTTAAAAAAACCCCTTTTAAAAATAATATTCTATTCGAAAACAGTCAATTTTTTTGGAGGTCAATAAATGCGTTTTTTTTTTAAGATAACCTAGTTTGTGTTTTTTTTTTTTAAGGGAAAATTTTTAAAAATTTTTAAAAATATTAAACATATACAGGGTGTTCCATTTAAAATAACAAAGTTGTCCTATATGGAAAAACCCCCATTTTGTTTTTGAGTTTAATGAATTTTCCACAAAAAAAATGGTAAAGATACGAGAATAAACTTAAAAGAAATAAAGTATTTTTTGGGGAAAACCGCATCTTGATATCTTTTTTTTGTTATTCGCGATCAAAATGGGTCAAAATATGGACGGCCACCCTGTATTAGTTGCATTTTGGGCATCCCTTTTTCCCTTTTTTATAAGTTAATTGCTTCCCCTGTCGAGAATGCCTTTTTTAAAACTGTTTATGTTATTTATTAATAGAGTTATTCCCAAATAATACCTTTATATTCTAGTGCCTTTTTCCCAAAATTTCCATAAAGTAAGGGTACAATTTTCCTGTAATTAATATACCTACTTTTTTAATATCAAAATTTTTTTGACTTTTTTTCACCCTTACATTCAAACTGAGTTTTTGATCAAAACTAATACCTCAATCAATAAAACTAGTTGTAGCCTTCCAAAAAATATCATTTAAATAATACCGAGACATTTCAGGTGAACAGTTTTTATAATATCCCATTGTCTTACATTTACTTGCGTTTATTACGTAGATTATGTTACCCTATTCTACTACTTAGTCGTACTCTCGTCGATGTGACTAAAAATCAGTTAAAGACAGAATACAGCACAGTATCATTGACCACACCAGACTTCGACCAGATTTATAAAATCAAAATATATCCCTCATAAATCAAACAAATACAATGAGATATAATTAAGAACCCTTAAAGAATATTTAGCAGTGTTGCACCATCCATAATCTCCCTAGTGTTGAATTATTTCCGCAAATTTTTCCGAGGAAACGCTTTTGTAAAAAAATTTCCGAGTCGCAGACGAAGAAAAAATTTTTTAAAAAAATGGGGACGGGGAAAAAAAAAACTCGATTTTAAAATTTGGGGGGGTTTTTTTTAAAAAAAATTTTGCCCCCAAAAATTTTAAATTTTAAAAAATAATTATAAAACAATCTGACATGAGCTGTCAGAGAAAAAAATTACTTATTAATTTTGTTCGGCTACCTAGAAAGGAAAAAAATTCCGAATAATTTAAAAGTTGCTATGGTTAACCGTTTTTGGTTGGACGTACAAGGTAGTAGTTGCTCCTTTTTAAAAAAAGGGGCGGAATTTTTGGGTTAAAAAAAATTTTAAAAAAAATCAAAAAAAAAATTTTTTAGTTTTTCAATTAAATTTGTAAACTATTTCGTCGAATAAAATTGTGAAAAGGGTTGCTTTTTTTTAAAATTTTTTCAAGATATAATAAGTAAAAAAAACCCAAAAGATTATGCTTGTTGCCCAAAAGCAATAAACAATAAAGGTAGGAAAAGCATAGTTTTTTAGGTTTCTTAGATTTTTTTGAGGAGTTCCATATTTAGCAACAAAAAACATAACTTTTGTTACGTTCGGTTTAATAGTGGTTGCATAATAATTTTGCATTCCAATTTCGTTTGAGAAAAATTGACAAAATTGCAGAGTCCTGAATATTGAATTTAGACATTAGATTTTTTCCCTACAGTAAAGGCACCGTACTGCGAACATAGGAGGCTCCTGGATGTTTTTGGGGTGTACCCAATTCTAAAAAACCAAAATAATTTTTTGGCTTGCATTTTAATTTCTGTCTCTTTTCCCTTTCACGTGGCTCATTTTTTTGGGGGCTGGTGGGGGGTAGGTGAAAAACGGAAGAGTTATCTGCCCATTTTTTTTTTTTAAAATACGTTTTTTTTTTCAGTGAATATGCAGTGTTTATAGGCAAGTAACGGAGCTAGCTAGCATCAACCGTCTTCGTGGTTTCTTATCAGCCATAAATTTAAAATTAGTTGCTTACGAGACCGCAACGTTTGCTACGGTTTTAAGAACCAAACAGTTTTTCCTAATAAAAAAAAAAAATTTTTTCCCGAATAAATAATGGAACGTAGAAGATATTTAAAAAAAAAAAATTAATGTGCATTTATAGAATAAAAAAAAAAAAAATCTTTCAAGTTATCGAAAATGTCAAAAAACCCCCCTTCCTGAGCCAAACAAAAACCAAGATTGTCAAAAAAACCCCCTTTTTTGGACATTTGCAGAATGTTGGGTAATAATCGTAAAATAATTCTCAATTTGTAATTGCAATTCTTGTAGATTATTAGCCCTATTCTCCGGGAAACCATAAATTTGTGATTTTACGTGACCCCAAAAAAAAATCGTTGGGTGAGACCATGAAGAACAATTTTTTTTTATAAAATTTTCATTGTTATTTTCCATTACAGTTTCAAAAAATTATTTTTTTTAAAAATGACTCGGGAAAATTTGGGGGGTTTTTCTTAGTTTGTGGGATCGGTATCCTTTTTTTAAGCACTCTTTCCACTCCCCCTTTTTGCTCAAATTAACCTGTTAAAAAATTTGGTATTAATGAAATTGTAGGATTTTCAATAACACTTGCCACTACTATATTTCTTTTCCCCCTTTTTGTTGTTTTCTTCGGTGCACTATCATGTTTATGTTTTTTTGGGAGTTAAACAACCAAATGTAAAAAAAATTTTTAATGACTGGGGGTAAAAATTTTGGGGGGGGTTTTTGGGGGAAAAAAAATTAAAAAAAAATTTTCCCCAACTCCCCAATCAGGATTTCCACGGTGATACCATTTAATAATTTTAATTTTTTTTTCCAGTTCGAGAACATCCATTATTAATAATTATTATTTTTTTAAAAAAAAAAAAATTTTCTCGCAAATAAAAAAACCCCCTACAACTATAGCTGTCGAGCGTTCGATAGTAAAGAATTATTTCAGGAATAAACGTATTATTGATCGCTTTGCCGGCCGACGCGCGTCTTATAAATTTGTTTGCCGAAAATTATTGATCGATAAGCAATGCGTCGGCGTTTTTGGGGTCATCCAAAATCGTCCTGGATCGTCCTATGTTCGTAGTGCCGCGCTTTACTGTATACTAGCTTTCAAATGTTTATTTTTATGAAAAAACGGAGCATTTTGGACGTCCTTAGAAATTGTTTAAAATTATTAAAAAAAATTGCCACGAATTTTCGATGAAAAATTCTATTGAAAACAGAATTAAATGGACGTTTTTTTTAAAAAATAAAGTTGACAATCGGTCAAATAATTGGTTGCCAAGATACAGATTGGAAAAATTTACTGGCTTTGAGACAAATCTAAAAACAAAACAAAACAAAAATTCGCACATGGCTAATATAAAAAACTATCTTATTTTTATTCATATTTTACTAAGATAATAATGTCAGAGAAAAAAAAAATGTCTTTGTAATTTGTTTAAAAAAAAATTGTTAAACATTTTTTGAGGACGACCAAATTCCTATTTTAATTTTTCAAAGTATGTTTGAAAGCTTAAGATTCTAGTAATATGAAATAAAAATTAAATGTCTGAGTTTAATTTTTTGGACTCACAGAAAATTGAAAAAAAGTAAATTTTTTCCCCCAAAAAAATTTGGGGTTGAAAATTATTGTGCAAGAACTTTTTAAAAGATTTTAAAAAAATTTTGGGGACAATGTTCCATTATAGCTTAAGGTTTTATCTGGCCTAAAAAAAACTAAGGGCCAAAAATACCAGACAAAAAACTACTTTTTTCAGCCTTTTTTTTTTTTTTATTTTGCAAAAAAGTTTAATACATTTTGCTATTTTGGAAAAAAGCTTAATACATTTTCCTTTTTTTTAACTAATCCTGTCTTGTAAAAAGTTAAGTTAGAAATCTTTTTTCTTTTTTTAATTTTTTCTTTGGGCCAACACTTACAAAAAAGGCCGGGAAAAAAGTAAAAATTTTTTTTCCCCTTTTATATTTAACAAATATTTTGCACCTTCTTAAAGGAAGCATATCCCAATTCATCTTAACGAGTATATCTTTTTGAAGAATTTTTACAAAAAAAGGGGGGGTACCTCGTACATCCCAAAAAAATTTGTTCTAAGATTTTTAAAAAAAAAAATACCATCTCCCCGAAAATAAAAACCCCCGCCTTAGACCAAAAATGGGGGGGCTTCAAATAAATTAGACTTTTTTTTTTTAAATTTTTTAAAAATTTTTAAAAAAATTTTTTTATAATGGCTAAACAATTTTTTTTTTTATTTTAACGAAAAAATACTATAATTATATTTTTTTTATTTTCCTTGGTTTATTGGTCAGAGTTTTTTTTGTTTGTTTTTCCCAACACCAAGTCAATTGCTTAACAAATCACCCTGTGATTTTAGTTTTTAAAATTATTTTTTTTTGTTTTTCCCTTCCAAAAAAAAATTTTAATATTACAAATTTTAAAAATTCAACACTAATGTAATCTACTTTTTTGAATTTTTTGATAATTTTGAAGCCCAAAGCCAAGGTACGAAGGGACAAATATTCCCAGCATGATATTCCACCATACAAAGGAAGTCCTAGCCAGTTTTTTCAAAGTTCTTCAAATCATCGTTAATGTAAAAAAAACGTTCAATATACCTTGCCCACGGTAAATCAACATGTTGTGTACCAGTAATATTTTACAAAAGGACACTTTTCCCTAACCCCAATAAAAAAAGGACAAGTTGGTGGTTTGGGCCCAATTTACCCAAGTACCAAGTTGAACAGGTGGTGCCCTGTTCCAGTAGTGGTTCTAGAAATCCACACCGCTTCAAGATTCTACAATTCAAGCCAACTTCCCAAAAAAAATCATCCTTTGAAAAAAGTTTTTCCCCTCTTAATATTCAAACATTTTTTTCCCCAAATATCTAAAACACAAAAAAACCCCGGATTTGATCAGTATACCAAAATAAGGATTTTGGGGGCAAAATTTGGGGATATAAAAATCAAATTTAAAAACCCCAAAGGGTCTTTTAAACCAAATCATGGTTCAAGCAGTCAATATTTTGCAACGCCGGGGCTTTTTTTTCCGAGTCAGCACTCTAAAAAGGGGGCCCCCCTTTGGAAAACTTTTGGTTTTGCAAGTCACTATTCGGGGAATCAAGGGTCATATAAACAAAGTCCAGTTTCGACAAGTCAATATTCGATAAATCAAAGCCCTACTCCACATAACGATTATAGTTTGAATCAGGGTTATTCTGCAAAACCCATAAAGACTAAGTTAAATTACCAGGCATCCGATTATTATACTCAAAACGGTTATCAGAATGCTCCTAAATATCAGGAAAATAACGGGGGATCTCAAAATTACATGTATTATCAGCAAAGTTATTCACAGCCTTCGGCACAGGAATATACCAGAAACCAATATCAACAAGAACAGTATACAAATTACGATCGTGATGTAACAGTTCAAGCAGATCCTGTTAAATACGAAATAAAACATTATCAAGATGGAAATCAGTTAAGGTAAGCGGCTCATTGGAATATGATTTATTGTATTAGACTACATACTCCGGTAAATCTAGACATTCAAAGGTACATGGTGTTTCCTCAAATGGACATGGCACACTTCTTATGGATTTGAGTCATCGACAGTTTTTTTTGAAATTTTAGTATTTTATTATGGAAGTCCAAATAAGCATTTTCTTTCATTGAAACCAACCTTATACCCATACAGGGTGATACCCAAAAAAAACCCCCAAAAAAATTTTAAAAATTTTATTTTATTTATTACAAAATACTGTCTGTTACCCTGGACTGATAAAATTAGGCATTTTTTATATAAAAAGAATATTTTTTCCATTCAAAAATTTTTTTTTAATCGTGTACAGGGTTTTTATCTATCATGTCCAACAGGGTACACGATTTATTAATGAACCAAAAAAATATACAGTCCATTTAAAAAAAAGGGCCTAAATATAATATATTATGTCAGTTATTATTATAACCTAAAAAAATTTTTCCCGTAACATGGCAGTAACTCATTCATACATAAAAAGGTGCCCCCCCCCAAAAAATCTTTTTTTAGATCCCGGGGGGAAACCCAAAAACCCAAAAAATTTTTATTTATTTTTTTTTCCAGTCATACGGAAGTTAGTTAGTAGAATATTGCAAAAAAAGGCCCAAAATTTAAAGGGGTTTTTTTTTGCGCAGAAGTTCGAAAAAGGAAAAGATTTATCCGGGGATGTATACAATTTTACAAATCGGTTATATAATCCCCCCAAACCCCAACAGCATTTTCCAAAATTTTTTCCCCGACTACACATATCAAAAAACGCCAAAGGGCTCCAATTTTAGAATACAAAGGGAGTCATTTTTAATGCAAAGGGGAATTACTTTTTTAAATTGGGGGGGGGTGGGCATAGGTAAAATGGAAAAATAATATTAAATTTCCCCCGCTTTGCCTATGGGGCTATTTTTTTTTTTAAAAATTTGGCCCCCGTCAAGGAGGCTTTCTCCAGCTTATATTTAAGAAACCGCTAAAAGGGAACCAAATAATGAATATTTTTTTCAAGTTCAACAATTTGAACCTGGCTTAATAAGAAAAAGATTTTTTGGGTTTTTAAGCAAAGATAGTTTTTTTTTAATTTTTGGGTTCCCCAAAATGGTAAACCCTTTTGGATACATATTGACATGCAAAGTGAGTCCCCAAAAACTGTTTTTTTTTACAACTGTTTTGGACGCTGCACATAGGGGGCATTTTTTAAAAGAAAATTTTTTGACTAGTATGATCTTTTCATCCCGTTTCTTATAAATAGTATAGTATAAGGCTAAAAGATGGCTTTAGTTTGATTTAAATGAATAATCCCCCCCTTTTTCATTATCGTTTTTACGAGTTACTAAAAAAAATATCCCTCTAAATATCTCGATCTAACTTGTTACTGTTTTAAGTTTACCAAAAATGTTTATTTTTGTTTTGAAATGATTAAGGGTTCCCTTTAAAAAAACCCCTAATCTGTATTTTTACTGAAAAAAAATTTTTAAAGGATTAATTACTATTCATTTTTGGGTTTTTAAAATTTCGACATTTTACGTAATATTAAGTCATTTTTTTTAAACATCTGTTTACATTACCCAGTATGTTTATAGTGTAGATCGGGGGGAAAAAAATCTTTTTACAACATCGGTTTTAGTATCACTAAAAAAAATATAAAAAAACCCCCCATATAATTTTGGTTCACCCGGTATCTAAAAATGATTTTTTGGGGGGACACGCTGTATGTATGAATGAGTTACTGCCAAGTTACAAAATTAATCGGTTATAATAATAACTGACATAATATTTATATTATATTTACCGACTAGACTGTTTTTTTTGTTGGGGTTTAAAAAAACGTGACATGACAGATAAAAAATTTTTTCACAATAAAAATGCCTAATTTTATCAGTCTCGGGTAAAAAGACAGTATTTTATAAAAAAATAAAATAATTATTTTTTAGGATTTTTTTGGGGGTTTTTTTATGGTATCACCCTGTATAGCTACAAGGTTTTGGGGAATGAAAGAAAATGCTTATTTGGGCTTCCAAAAAAAAATACTAAAATTTTTAAAAAAAATTTTTTCGGTGACTCAAATCCATTTAAAAAGTGTGCCATTCCTTTTTCGTTCAAAGGGGGTTATTATTCCAGATAAAAAAAAAAAAAATAAAAAAATTTTGGGGATCATCCAAACCATCCGAATTTGCTACTTAAAGAATTAATTGAGCATCACCGGTGAACATTTTGACTTATTGTATACTTTTTTTAATGAAACACTCTATATAGTATGTGTTTATTAAATAGCGCCTAAAATTCTCTTTATAAAAATATATATGTTGCCTATAATTCATTCATCCATTGTTGAAGTATCCTCTAAAAAAAATCAAAATATTACCAATTTACTATATGAAATAAATCATAGTAATCATTCGAAATCAAAGTTATCAAATGACATTTCCGGTGGCATGCGACATAACATTTAGTTGTTAATTCGTTTTTAAATTTTGATAATAATAAGTCGCAAAATGGGTTATACTGAAGAGGAAAAGGGGAAAATAATTTATCTCTTTTATAAGAATAATAAAAATCCCAAAAGGGACACATGGCCCCCCTCGAGTTTTTCACCCAGGTATGCCGGTGCTGTCAAGAGGCACTTTCTTTAACATAGAAAGATATTTTAGGATTCACAAAAATTTGCAAAGGAAAAAATAGTGAATATAGATGAGGACAAAGAATTGATTTTTTTTTATATTTTCAAGGTAAATGCCTAATTAGGTTTTTTTAAAATTTTTGGGAAAAATTTAAATTTTAAATTTTGTGTTTTTAGAAAATCCTTTTTTTTTTAACTGAAGATGCCAGTAAATATTTCAATAGGTCTAAAAAAAAAAATTAGTATTACCCTTGTTATGGATATCATCCATACAAAATTTTACCTGTTCAGAAGTTGACGGAGAAACAAAACGTTAGTAAGAAAAATTTTCCCCGCAGAGACATTGCTTCGAAAATTGGGGGTCACGATTTTTTCAAAATATACTATGGACCCAAAAAGCTACTTTTCCCAAAGGCGGGGGATGTTTAAAAGGCGAAATAGTCATTTATGGGCATTAAAAACCTTCGCGGAATGTGAAAAATTTAAAAATTTCCCAAAGGGAGAAGAGTAGTTCATGTCGGGTGGGTTTCTCAACACCCCCATTGCCTATTCGTAAAAATTTTAAGACCTAATCTGGCAGCAAGAGGGGGCACCACCCCATAATGTCTTGGTTGTCCGCAATTTTTCGACAATCGATATCCCATAAACACAGTTTTTAAAGAACGAAGCGCACGGGGGAGTTAAGAAAAAAAATTATAAATTACATAAAAATTTTTGTCGAGGAAAAGCCCCTTTTTAAATGAATGCTATTGAAAAAAGAAAATGATTACAAAAGTGCCAAATTTTGGGGGAAAATAGAAAAAATAAAACTTTATATTGTTATTTTTAAAATTTTAAAAATTTTTTTTTGTGTTTGGGATTAAAATTGTTGATTATTTCAATGGTTTTAAAAAATTTATTTTATAAAAAGGAAAATTTGGGACTATTTTGATTTTTCAATAGGGATATTTCAACAATGGATGAATAAATTATAGGCAACATATTTTTTTAAAAAGAAAATTTTTTGGCACTAAGCAATAAACACATAATATATGGGAGTTTCTTTAAAAAAAAATATAAAAAAGTCAAAAAGTTTACCGGGATGCTAAAATTTTTCTTTAAGTAGAAAATTTTGGGAAAAGGTTTTTGATTAAATTTTTGGAAAAAAAAAAATTTTTGAAAAAAAATTTTTTTCCCAATTCCTGGGGAAAAATAAAAAAAACCCCTTTTTTTAAGGCTTTGGGAAAAAATTTTAGGCCCCCCAAAAATTTTTAAACAAAATTTCCTTTTAGCTTGTAATATAAAGGGAAAAATAAAAAATTTTTTTTTTTGGTAATTGTAACTTACATTTTAAATATAAAATATACATAAATATAACTATAAGAATATCAGATAAAGTAAAAACCCCGTTCCTTAATTTATACGCTATGTAACCTTGAGACAAACATCTGTCTATCGTTCACATTTGTGCTTTTGAATTGGAATTGTTTTTCTTTTCCCAACCCCCTTTTCTGCTCTTCAACTTTTTTTTGGGTATATTCCCCAAAATTTGCGTGGCTTGGTTATCAGCTAGACCCAAAAGATTGGGGGGGGAAATTTCGATAATACCTTAGAACCAATTTAGACTTTACCCCACCTGCGCCGGAAAACTGCAAACACACTTTTTTTTTTAAATGTAAAAGGATGCAGTGCTTTTTGGGTTTTTAAAAAATTGAACTGTTTTTTCTCTGTGTTTTTGAATCACCAACAGCAGAGTTATTTATATGACGAAAGCACATATTTTTTACGCAATTCCTTGCCCTAGAATAAAAAGAAAAGAAAAATTAAAAAAAAACAACAAGAAGAAGTAATTGAAATTATGAATCGGTTTTTTTTATCTTTTTTTATTTTTTTCCCAATTAAACAGAATACCCAAAAAACAAAACCCTTAGAATGGGCCCTACTGGGAAAACCACTTAAAAAAGCGCTAATTAACTAGAGGTGGCGTGGAAACGTGTGCATACAATAACCTTACAATTTTTTTAATCGTTTTTAAAAGAAACGGGGCCCTAAAAAAAAATTTTTTAACCCCTTTTTTTTATGTTTAAAATTTTTTAAAAAAAATTTTTTTTTAATTTTCCGTTAAAAAAAATCCAAAAATTTTTTTACCCTTGACCTCAAGTAAATTTTTTTTCCCAAAACCCCGGGAAAAGAGGGAAAAATTTTGAAATTTTTTTAAAATTTTTTTTTTTTAATTTTTGGTTTTATTTACTTTTTCTAACACGATTTTGGCTGTTTTTTTTTTTTCAGGTTCTTAGGTATTTCCTCCCCCCCCCCTTGGGTCAAATACATCCCCCCCTTTTTGTTAAAACTTCTGGGTGCCTGGCGATCACATATTTTATTTTTATGATTTTCTAATATAAATGCCTTTTAAATGTTTAAGGCATAACCTGTTTTTATAACAATCTCCAAAATTAATGAATTAAAAAATTTATTTTGTAAGAAAATTACCAAAAATTAGAGTGGTTACATTTTCATAGTTCCGGTTAGGCCAGAAATGACAAATTTCATAAACAAACTTTATCCTTTTTATTTTTAAAGGATAAAGTTCAAAAATTACAAAAACCTTTCTTTTTTTTTTGGGTAATAAAGCCTAATTACCAACCCCAAATTTTTACAATTTAAAATAATGATGATTTTCTAAACAAACTTTCCCCTTATTTTAATGAATAATTCGAAAGGGGGTTTTCAAAATCCTTTCTTAGCTAAACTCTCCAACTAATAATCTACTGTCCAACCCTGTCTCTCCATAGTTCAAGTAGTTTTCTAAATGTCGTTATTAGCCAGTGTATGAATTTTATCCCTATTTTAACCCCAAATTAATTTTATCTTTGTTTATTTTTTTTTGGTTATCTTCTTTTTATTTGATAATGTTTGATGCAAGTAATAATAGTTTTCCCGGACCTAAATCGCCCCAGCACGCGCCTGGTCGCATAGCCGAAACATATTCTATCTTTTTCTTAAATTTTAGTCATTTACTAAGCGCAGTAAGATATTTTAAATAAAAAAGATGAAACAAACCAGTCTTTTTTGCCCTTTATATGACCAAGGGGAAATTTAAAAAAATTAGATGCTTTTTGAAATTTGTCTCCTTAATAGATTGGGTGTCCATTTGACATGGTGTTCATCTTAATACAACTTTTATTTTGTAATAGGTAGCCGAATTTACCCTAATAAATGTGGTTTCTGCTTTATCTTTAATAAAATATGCAATGCCTATGCAATTTTTTCTCAGAACTAATAAAGAACGAACGGGATATCAGGGATCTATTAGTCTTACACCTTTTTTATCTATCAATGTTTTTTTGCTTTTCCTTTTGTCTTTACAAATTTATTTTAAATAAAATTTTTTTGCTAAGTTCGTTTTAATATTTTAGTTATCTACCCCCTGCAAGCCAAAAACAACAAAGCTTAAAAACTGCAACACCAGAGCCACAACCGCAGTACTATTATATTCAACCGAAAACTCAAAATGACTACGTCACAGAGCCAAGCGTGAGCCAGTATTATAAAGCCAGCCAGCAACTGGAATATAGTAAAGACTCCGTACAAACGGCTGTACCCACTACTCAGCAGTACTATACAGAAAATGAGGATACCGCACAATATCAACACTACTATCAGGATGCCGGTCAACAATATACAAATGAAAATAAATTACTAACTTACGAAAACTACCCCACCAATAAACATACTAGGGTTGTATTTAAAACCAAATCAGGTAAATAGAAGTTTTGATTTAAAAAAAAAGTGAACACTAAGGGATTGTTTGGGGTAAAGTTTTACCCCACTTGCGATGGGCAGCTTTTAAAATATCGGTCTATTTACTTTTTATTAAATATTTTTAAAATACTACCAAAAATCATTAAAATTAATTTTAAGTTTACTATTTTTTTTTCCTTTTTAATTAACTGTTTTGCTCCCTATTATCAGGATGGCCATTAGAGCCAAGACAAAGGCTTCAATGAGTCTACTGCACAGTCCAACATGCTTTAGAATTATACGAGAAGAATCTCTAATGAGTCTAGAGTATACGCGTGGGTCCTGTTTTTTAAATTATGAAATAAATACTCCTTTAAGGCTTTGTGGGTGAATTCACATATTTATATTTGAACTTTTTGAGAATTACGTCTTGTTTAAGGCCCAATATGTTTATGGATAGGTAAGGAAAAAAACCTCATTTTTTAGGTCAGTTTCCCATAGTATTTATTAACTTATCACCTGTACAAAAATTAGCAGGTTATTTATAAATTACATATTATTATGAATTTCACATTTTGAGTGTGTAGGTCTCGCAAAATGCCCAAATATGTTTTTAGCTTAATATAAATATTTTCTGATATTTGCAATATAAAATCTTATAAGTCAAGTACAAAAAAAAGGGTTGTTCTTAAAATTATGTATATATCCTTAAATTGACATGTTTAGCGCATGCCACATCAAAAACGCTCCAATTTTCAGAATTTTCGTAGACAAAAAAGTTGTAGGTTGAATTGTAGGAATGAATCCACTCAAAAAATTTCAAGCGAGTTTTTTTATTTCAAATTTTAAAGCCGGGATCCAGGCCTAGCAGGTCTTATGGAAGCTGCCTTTATTGCTATTTGACTTTATAAGTAGATTAATTTTAAAAGTTTATTATTATTTTAGGACGAGTTAAAACACCCGAAACAGACCAAAGTCAAGCTAAAGAAATTAAAACAATTAAAATTCATATTCCGGAAAATATTGCCAAAGTGGAAGTTCAAGAAACCGAACGTCCATATTATGGTGACAAACAAATAGCTCAGGACCAATTATCAGGTCTGTATCAACAAAATAATGGATATGAAAAGGCAGTACCACAAGGCAACTACTATTTGCCGCAAGACTCAACTGAACAACAAGCTTACTATGGTAATGAAGGTAGTGCATCCGAAAATGCCTATATAAACGTTAACTACGATACAATGGCAAAATACTTTGCCAAGCGTGGTGCTATGCCAAAATATTTCTTTCAAAGCTCAAAGAACACAGAGAAAGAAAAAGAAATGGCTAGTGCAGCCACAACCAAAGAAGTTATGTCATTTGTGCCTCAATATTTCTTCCAAAGTGCACAAGATAATGAAAAAGAAAAGGGACTTAGTACAACAGTTACAGAACAGGCACTATCTGTTGAGCCTAAATATTTTTATCAAAGTTCAGAAACTCTGAAAGACAAAACAGGAACCCCGCTATAAAAAAAGAAAAAATTCAGAAGCTCCACAATTTTTCCCAAATTTTGATAATACAAAAATTGAAAAAAAAAAAAAACAATGGAGATTACAAAATGTTGTATCAGTTACCATACCTCAGTATAAATTTTCTAAGCCAGGATAATATGGAAAACAAAAAAAAAAAAAAACCAGATCGAAAAAAAGTCTAATTTAGCCCACGGGGAAAAATAGTTTTCCATCAACCCCTTCTTTACCAGTAAAAAAAAATAAAAAAAAAAAGAAAACCCAAAAAAAAAAAAATTTAAAACATATATTTATGTCAATTATAAAAAAAAAATTTAAAAATTCCCAAAGTATTTTTTTTCCCTTTTAAGAAATACCATTTTTATTGAAAAAAAAAAAAATTTAAAAAAAATTTTAAAAAAAAAAAATTATTTCATAAGAAAGCTGGGGGGTTTTTGGTATTAAAGTTTATTAAACTTTTTTTTTTTTAAACAAAAAAAATATTTTTTCTAGACATCATGTTTTTTTTTAAAATATAAAAAATCGGGGAAAAAAAACAAGTTATTGGTTTAAAAATGGAAAAATTTTTGATTAGTTTTAAAGGGGTTTTTTCTGTATATTTTCCAAAATTTTTTTAACATATTTTTATTATTTGTTTACACAATATTTTTTTTCTTACACAAAAACTTTTAAAAAAGGGAACCCATCAAAAAAATTTAAAATTTTTTTTTAAGCAATTTTAAGGCCCGGGCCCGGGGGGCCCCCCGGCATTGCCTTTTCTAAAAAAAAACTATTAGTCCCCGGGGGAAAATTTGACCAAAAAAAAAGAGTAAAGATACATAAAATTTTTACCATTAAAATAAAAATGGGTAAAATTTTTAAAAAATATTTAAAAATAACATTTTAAAATTCTCCATCGTTCCCGGGGGTGGATAAAATTTGACTCAGGTCAAAAAGGGGGAAAAAAAAGGGGGGTTTTTTCCCATTTTTTTTAAAAAGGTAAGTTTTAGTTTAAAAATTTTTTTTTTAAAAATTGACCCTAACATTACCCAGAATAAAAAGGGGGAAAAAAAATTTTTTTTTTTTTTAAAAAAACCATTTCCCGAGATATAAAAATTTTAAAAAGGGGGTTGGCATTGTATGCAAAATTTCCCCCCAACTCGGGGGTGTCTTAGCGCCTTTTTTTTTTAAATGGTTTTTCCCCGTTGGCCCATTTCCCCAAATTTGTTGTTGTGATTTTTTAATTTGGGAAATACTGCAAATAACAAAAATTCCCCCGGGGAGGAATTGATAAAAGCGATGGAAATTAAAAAAAAAATGAAAAATTAATTTTCCCTTTTGTAATCCCGGTTTCTTCTTTTTGTTCTTTTTCTTAATCTTCTTCTTTGCCCTTTTTTTTTATCTCCTTCTTGTTTTTTTATGATGGGGGTAAATGTTTCGTCAATAGCGATGTATCGCATAGTCTTTCGGGGAAAACAAACGGAAAATTTTTTTTTGGTGATTCAAAATTAAAAAACCCACCGGCCGGGGAAAATTTTTTAGCCAGAAAAAAAAACCCCGTCCCCTTTTTTTTTAAATACATTTCCTTTTTTTTCCTTTTTTTGTTGAAAAAAATTTTTTTTTTGGGAGTTTTTTTGGGGCCCGGTAGGATAAAAACTAAAATTTATTCTAAAAATTTTTGACCAACTTCCAACCCCAAAACTTTTTGGGGGGAGCTGATATCCCAAATCCCCCTAAAAACTTGGGAATATCCCCAAAAGATGTTTTGAGCAGCAACTGAGGTTGGAGGGGAAAGCTAATTGCATTTTTTTTTTTTTTTTTTTTTTTAAAAACTTTCATATCGATACTTATCTAACGGTATTCTGATATTAATATTAGATCTTCATTTTGTGATATTTCTGTTTTTTATTTTTTTATTTAAAAAGTGTTAAAAACCGATAGAAAAAAATTTTTACTTATATTACAGCTACAAAATTTGTGACTTCTTAGCACCCAAAGACGCTTACAACTTTTTTTTTTATATTTAACAGGGGGAAATTTTTTTTATTTTTTTAAAATTTTTTAACAATTTTTCTCACTTTTTTAAGTAAAGTATGTACCTTTTTTTCTGATTGACCGGGGTATAAAGGGCTAAACAATGTTGGATCCAAAATTTAGAAAAAAATTTAAATGTTTGAAAAAATTGCAAGTTTGGCCTTTTCCCGTCCCTTGAAAAACCAAAATTTTTTTAAATATAACCCGAAGGTTTTTCTGACAAATTTAAGAGAAAAAAAAGGGTTTTTGCTAATTTTTTTTAAATTTTTTTTTAAAAGTTTTGTTTCAACCAGAAGAATACCCCCCTCATTTGTTGCGTTATATGAATTCAATAAAAATAAAGTACCT